>NDXB01000464.1:0-12442 GCA_002631895.1 Agapornis roseicollis | reverse complement strand
TATGATGTTTTCTGTATTTTTTTTTTTTTTTTTTGTTCTATTTCACTGATTCCACACAGCCTATACAATCTTAGCCCTGGGCAAAGAGGGCAAACCCAGGAGAAAAGAGATGGCAAACCCATTAATTTCTGGTAACTGAGCCAACACTCCTTTTGCACTTGTGACAAATTTTAATGCAAGAGTGAATTAATCCTTAAATGCAAAACTCTGAAACAGAAAAGAATTGCCAATGTTATTCTTTCCAAAATTGTACGTCTAAAAGCTATAAACATTCTCAGTATTAACTGCATACAATGAATGTAAAATAAAAATAGTATTTTCAATGTTGTGAAATATTGAAATCAAGGGTGTGAAATAAGTGAGAATCACGAAAAACAAAGATACTCAGAAAGATTAAGGAAAAGGTCATCAAGAAGGAGCACAGAAGACATTAATGAAGACTGATAGTACATGGAGGGAGCCAGAAAACAGAGCCAAAATGAAAATCAGGGGACCACTGTAATTATAATTTTGATCCACCTACCACATAAGATAGAAATATTTAGTTTCCTCCCTTTCCCAAGGAAAGGTGTGTACAGTGCATCAAAGACCCACAAAAAGCAAGCAGTCAAGTAATAATTATTTTTGCTAAGATGTGTGTATCCACCCTATGGTATTCCCTTCCCAGCCCAAAGGACTCTTTTGCCTATTGATTAAAAAAGAAAAATTATCAATATTCATTAGCCTCTTATTCTGAATGTATCTAAACGTATTTGGATTTCAACACCTAGTCAGATGCATAATTAGCCAAATGGCTTCTTCACTTGAACTGAATGTTAATTTCCAGACTTCCGAAGGGATATGCAAACTGCTTTGATGAATTGATGGGATGACTGTCAGTTGAGTATTTACTTCTTTTTCACAGTATTTAGAAAAATCGATTCCTGAATCAGATCCAACCTTGCTCTTTCTAGAAAACACAAGTTCAAGTTTTGTTAAGTTCGCTTTGTCTGGCAAAACTATACATCGGATATCATTCAAACTGCACAGCTGAAGCCTGTCAAATTGTGATTCCTGGCTTGAAGTATCCAAAATGTTAGGTGCAGGATAAAAGACATCACTTTCCCTTAAGAGACCTATATGAGTAGTTGTAAGAACGAGAGCTCTATACACAGTCTGCTTATCACAGTCTACTTTCACTGAGGTATACAGCAGTACATGAACATCACCTAATGAAGGTTTACTATTTCCCATGTTTTCATGGAGTAAGTAAACCAGATCAACTAATTCAGTTCTAAATTTACAGGACAATCTTACTCCATTTGAAAGAACTAAGTCATTTACATCCGATGTCCAGTCAAGCGAAATCCGCATCAAATCATCTTTCAGGAGCTGGTGATTCAAATAAACAGCATCATCCATTGCAGAAATCAAAACGCTCATTATGTCATGGCAAATTCTTTGAGTGAAGTGTTTGTTATAGGTAAATATTGTGAGTAAATCATCTTCAGCAGAGCATAGAAGATGAATATTCTGTCCAGCAAAGCCAACTTGAATCTCCTTTACTGTGATGATGGGAACCTCACGGAACATTGCCAAGGAACTCTGGTCTTGTTCAACTGATGAAACAACAGCATATAGAACAGAGCTGAACAAAAGCAAGCAAGCAGGTTCTGGTTCAGGCTTTTTACAACTGCCAACAGCAAGCCAATATATACCTTTCAACTCTTCCATTCTAATACATATTTGAGGTAAGGCACAGGTCAAAAATTCCAGCACTTTTTCCAGAGAACAGACCTGAAGCTTCAAAAAGACATCAGGAAAATGCACAAATTTCTGCCTTAACACAAGACTGTTTTCCAGCTCTTCCTTTTTACAACAGCATACAAGTCCTTCAGAGGGGTTTCTTGCACAGGCATCAGAGATTTCTGTTCTTGCACACACTGTGATAGCCTCTTGCACAGGGGATTCAGGCTGAGCAACATTTTTAGTATGAGATTTGGCATCATCAGTAGAGGGGGACACATCTTGATTCACATCTGACTTGAAGAATACATTTATTTGCAAGTTTCTTATAAATGGCAGATTTTTTATTAATGATACTGCTTGTGCACATCTCTCACTTCTGTCACATAAACTTCCCAACTCCTTAATTGGTTTAGAAACCACTGTAGTGTTGAGCAGCTGACTACTGGTATCTTTGTAAAGGCAGGAAAGCTTGCTGAAAAGATATCCTAAACTGTAAGTGTGTTCCGGTCTCACATCAAAACAAGAAGCTGTTGACTTAAATGACATCAAATCAGAGGCTTCTTGTGTTGGAAGCTGAGAATTGCTAGACTGGTCTTCAACTGTCGGGTGCACTGTCTTAAATGGACTGTTTTCTTTACAAATTATTATTTCTGAATGCACATTAGACTGTGAAAAGAGAAGGCATGATGTGCTGTTAAAGCCAGCCTGCTCATTAGCACCCATTAAGGATCCTACAGGAGACAGCTGTTTCAAGTGGGAACACTCAGATTCAGTTCTTGAGCTGTCACAATCCGGAGAAGTAATTATTTTATCATCAAAATGATTGAAATTTTCAACCTTGCAGAGTGAATAAGCCACATTATTTAAGTCATGACTTTGTAAAGAAGTAGATAAAACATTCTGATAAGGAACATTTTTACTCTTTAAAGTATGAATATTTTTAGAGTGAATTAAACTACTTTCAGTGTCACGATGACAAGCAAAGCTCTCCTGCTCTGAATTACTCCTTTCATTCTCAAATGCCTTCTCTGATGTAAAAGGGGAGGAGATTCTTCCAGAACTGGAAAATAAATCCCACATCTCTGTATATGCCTTCTGTCTCTTATGGTCTCTTACTCCTTCATATTCTCCAAACAAGTTGGAAGCACAAACAGCATCTTTAGACAGAAATGGAAAGCCGTAATGTGGCTGCCACTGTTGACTTTTCTGTTAAAATTTCAAAAGGAGAAAACAGAAATGCCTTCATAAAACCTTCTGATTTGAACATTTCTTAAATCGAGGATTGATTTTGATTAGATTTGTACAATCATTCGAAACTGATACAATCATTGTACAATCTCTCAAAACCGGAGAGAGAAAATCCAAGAGAAGTGATTGAGGTCTGATTCAGGAATGCTTGATCTTCCCAGATCATCACTGCTTTTTCTTTTACGGTATCCATTTCACTTGATTTATATTTTCTGTACTCAAAAAACACAGGAAAATCAAAGGCTAACACAGAAATTTATAAGCCCTTTAGTATTTTCCACACATGCACAAAAAACTAATCCTGTACTATCCAAGATAGTGTAAGAAGTCCAACACTGCTCAAAAATAACAGTGCAAAAGCCAAAAAAAGTTCAAATTAGAGGTGTTGCAACCCTGCTACTATTAAGGTTTAAATCCATAAAGAAACATGGGATTTACACACCAAGACAAGTGTTTAACCATGTTTCAAGCAGAAGTTAGGCAACCAAATATGGTGGGAGGGGACTAAGCCTTGGTTTAAAAATACACATATGAATCCTCCATGACAAAGGCAAACTTACCCAATGCTGCTTGCTAATATTACAGACACACTCATAGTTCATTGTGACTCAAAAATGTGAAGTGTTATTCTGAGGTCAGACTACCTCTCCTCACTAAATCCTTCTATCCTCTAAAAATCAGGAAATACCGCTCCAAATTAAGAATTGTGAAAAACCAAGAAAGAGCCACACTAACACCACACCTTCCAAATAAAGAAAAAGCTATGCCAAATCTGAAAAAAAAAAAATAATCACTTTAATTCCAGCTGACAAAATGCATTGCTGCCTCTTTAAGCCATTAATCTTGCCTGTGGATTCAGAATTCTAATTATGCAGCTAAACATTAAGAAACTTAATTACAGGGCATGCCATAATTTAAGACAACCATTTCATTCTGACAAATTATGACCTACCTCATACTTCAGCTTGCGTTGAAGAGTGCCATTATTAAGCCTCTCATTATCCTAAGAACAAAAAAGGTACAGGTGATTATTAAGAGTGCCTTTCTTGCGTAAGTTCATTTAAAAGTACTCATAGTAACAGACATTCTTTTTTAATAGCCACAAATAACTATTTTCTTCTTAATATTTATTAAACCACTAGCTTAGAAGTCAATCAACCCAGTCTTTGGATTGATTAGATTACCAGTTCTTAAACGAGTATTTGTTTGCAAGTACACACAATTACTGTTCTTCCCAGATGGAATTTTATCAACATATTTTGCAGACATAAATTGAAGATATTTGTTTTATCTGCAAGCTTTCTATTGCCATTTACGCACTGTTTCAAAAAAAAAAAAAAAAAATAAAGGAATACAACATAAATCAGCCACTAGGGGAGATAAAGGTTATCAAATCTAAAACTGATGGGATTGGGACCAGATAATCTTTAAGGTCCCTTCCAAGCCAAACCATTCTATACTCTTATGATCCCTAATTTACTGGTTACTTTGGTAAATCAAATTCAAGTAAGCATAGGCAAAGATGAAAACTACTGAACAACAATAACAAACAAGTGGCTACACAAGGTGCATGGAAGACAGGATCTCCTACCCATCTCTGCTCACCTTTACACTTTCTGTAGACCAGGATAAGCTAACATCATTATCCTCAGCTTTATGATGAATATTCTGGAGCCTTCTCTGCACTTCCTGTTCAATAAAGGCATTTATCCTTCAAGGTATAACAGAGAGCAGGGGGGAAGTATATTGTTAGATAAAAATCAAGAAAGGCTAAAGAGATCTCTTAAACGCTTATGAACCCTACATCCTGCACAAGTCTTAATTAGCAGGCTTAATGTTAGACCAGTTTTCTCCCTCCTTAGAGAACATGGACTTTTGAGCAAGTTAAAAGACAAAGGTTAAGGATTTGTTACCACAATTTAATGGACCACAGGTTAAGCCACTTCTATGCATACAGCTGTACATACAACTGACATTGAGGGTTAATGCACAGAAGAAGAAATACAAGACTGAGGTGGCAAATTGAGTTACTTAATGTTTTGCTTTCATCACTTTTATCATGGCAACTTGGGCTAACAAAGGTTTGGTCTTCAAACAGAAGAGATGTTCCAAGAGTTTGATACTAACAACTTCATGTATAAGCGTAAAAAGAACAGATATTAAATAGATTTTAAGTGACACCAGGCTATTAAAAAAGGCTGAAGGCAATTTAATTTACTTTGTTGCTTTAAGTATATATAGAGGAATACCATATAGACAAGTAACTAACTGTAAACATAACACAAATCTGAATACATTTTATTCTAAAGTTTTCCAACCCTCTATTCTAGAACAAATGGCACAGGAGCAACAGATCAGGCTGTTGGTTATTAAAGTAAAATAGAGCAAATGAATTTCATTTCCAGACTAGTTAAGTACAATTACAGTATTTAATTAATAACCAACCCTGGCAGAACAATCTTTCAGGATATTTCTTTTCTAAAGCTATTGTTTGCATTCCTACCAAAGCAGTGCAGAAATGAAGTTACCTACCTATCATCAACTAGTGGTGCAGCAAGTGGCTGTGGCCTTGTTGGAGTGGTAGGGGAGGTGGTATGGGAGAGTCTCTCTTCTAATGTGCCATGATTTCCTTTCTGACCACCATCTCCCTCATATATTTTTTGCTTCAGCTGCTGGATTTCCTGGTCCAAGCTATAAAGAGATCTTAAAATGTAATTTGCTTTGATTTAGAGGTGATTCCCATAGTTCTTACGCAAAGCATTGTACTTACACTGAGATATATATGTAACATTGTAGATATTCGTATTTATGACCATGTAAAAATCCTAAATTTTTCTTCAAGCACATTTAGACAGGAAAATAGACACAGCTCAAAAAACACATTACAGCAGCATTACTGTTAACTAAAACTTCAATAGCTTTCAATACAAAAGGTATCTAACTCAGCACATTAAATATTAAGTAAGACTATTAAGACTTAACCTATCTATTATGATCACTTGAATAAACTCTCCTCATTACAGAACTCTGTCAATGGCCTCAGTTGTTAGTTTCCAGTGTGAAGTAAACAAACAAATAGGGGATAAAATATTATAAGCTCAAAATACAGCAATAATCTGAAAAGAAAAAGGACAACCTAAAGCAAGGATGTGGCAAAACATATTTGTAAGAAAACCTTTAAATTGTGTACTATACATATAAATCTTATTTTCCAGTTCTTCCTTCGGCCTGTAGGTCTATTTTTGAAATTTTACTTACAAAATAAAACATCTAGCATTTATTTTATATACACCTAATAAATCATCTTTTGAAATTAAAATCTCCTCACTTTAACAAACAAATGTCCTGCCAGACAGATTTAGGCACAGAATAAAACATGCAAAATTGGAGACTGGATTTTTAAGTGAAAATGCCCAGTGCATCTAGTATAAAACAAGAAGCAGTTCCTGCAGTATTTATCACTTAGTCAAATTAAACTGTATTATAATGAAGTAAGCTGCAGAACACACTCTTCACTTGTAACGTAGCTGAGGTTAGTTTAGTAACACAGTAATAACCTTCCCCATTTCCATTACAAACTTTTTGTCTCTAAAGGTAATTATTTTTCTACAGGTTACTTGAAAATTGAAGAATAAAAGAAAAGAAGCTCCTGCAAAAGCAGGTGAAATTAGGCAAAGTTGGGATTCTACCACTTACCCTACAACTGCATATATCTAAACTGAAGTAAAACGCTACAATGACTTTATTCCATCCTGGAGGTTAAAACAGAAAATTGAAGTGATAACAAATGCTGAGGCTTAAACTGAAGTAAAGCAGGCTGAATTGTTACTTCATTTTTAGAGTACTCTTTGCAGCACTGCCAGAAGCTATCTGTTTCTTTTGATTAGCAGCAAAACAATCTTGCATCCTGAGGGAAACTGGATGGGAGATGGCTGATGCATATAAGAGAGTGTTTGCAACTATGGAAAATCAATTTAACCACAAAAATCAGAATTCCATTACAGGAAAAAATCTTATCTCTTGATTTGTATGTAAACATCTTACTATCAAAAGATATCACTTCCTGTAGCTATAAAACTTATCCAGCCATGTGATGCATACACCAGTAAATACACTAAACTGCACCTTGCCAGTTGTGATATATCCTGTTGTTGCAAAGACTTTAAAGTTGCTTTACGTTAATTCTATTGCCCCAAAACTCTGCCATTACAGACAAAACATACATGCATTGTTCCAGTATAAGTTAACTTCAAATTATCCTTTTGGGGGTCATCCCTGAAGGTGAAAGAATTTGATCTAACATACTATTTAAACTGCAACACACCCCCCCCCCCCCATTATATCCAGTTATGATGGACTTATAAAGCATTTCAAATCAGTATTGCATTTAAACCATTTCAGAGAGTTAACACTGTTCTGGACGAGAGNGAATTTGAACTAAAATACTATTTAAACCGCAACACCCCCCCCCCCCCCATTATATCCAGTTATGATGGACTTATAAAGCATTTCAAATCAGTATTGCATTTAAACCATTTCAGAGAGTTAACACTGTTCTGGACGAGAGCACATCATCCCATAATGGTATCTAGATACCATATAAAATATGGTATCTAGATACCAATAAGAAACATATAAAATTCATATGCTTCCTATAGCATCAAAGACATTGTGTACTGTGAAGCATAAATTCAAACAGAACAGTGATAAGCAGCCTGAAATGTTTACCATACTATCATGTAGCATGAGATTTTCTTGTGCCTCAACATTCATAAAAACATTCTGAATTGAATTTTTCAGGCCCCTGGGCAACTGAATGAAAGACTTCAAAGTTTTATTCAGTTTGTGCAAGAGGGCTTTCAAGTAAAAGGGGAAAAAAAAATCAAAAAGGAAAGAAAAAGAAAAAGAAAAAGAAAAAGAAAAAGAAAAAGAAAAAGAAAAAGAAAAAGAAAAAGAAAAAGAAAAAGAAAAAGAAAAAGAAAAAGAAAAAGAAAAAGAAAAAGAAAAAGAAAAAGAAAAAGAAAAAGAAAAAGAAAAAGAAAAAGAAAAAGAAAAAGAAAAAGAAAAAGAGACCTTTTCAGTTCCTTGGTATCTTTTCTAAACCTCAGTCCTCCAGCTGACAATGTGTATTTTTACTTATCACACAAGCCAGCAATCTTGTGAGGGCTCTTTTTGTGGAAACTCCAGTTGTTTACAGCTGACTTCAGCCAAGTGAGATGCTCAGAGTAGAAAACGAAGTGTTTATGTTCAAGGCAATTTTGAAAAATAACGGCAATATCCACAACAAAATGATGAATCACTATTGAAAATGCTTAACTAAAATCCACAATGAAGCTATGAAAAAGTGACCTCTACACAGGGTATAGAATGGAACTATTCTGACAATGCTTTAAAAGGAAAAGGATACAGAAGAGCTCTTCAATCTGGCTACAGGCAAATTTCCTTTTTTAGGTCGTTTTTCTAATGAAGCATCTGTTTGAAGGGCTTACGAAAGAAGAGCCAGATAATTACTGGAATATTAAAAAAGCAAGTGACAAATGCTACCTCAAGAAAAAACCCTTCATTGTTTCATCAATAATCACAGGTTTCAAAGCTCTAGTATTAGCAAACCAGATAACACATTTAAAAATGGCAATTATGCCCTTTTTCAATACTGCATGGATTAAATGTATTGATCCCAGTGGATTTTTATTCAGGCTAAAATGAAAACCAAAGATCTCTTCTTCCTTGTAGAAAGCTCCTTCCTTACCTGAGTCACTTTGCTCTGAGCCTTCCATACATAGGCTGAAGGTTATGTTACCAGATATGTGAATAACTGATGATATTGCTTCTGTACTTAAAAGGGTTTGTCATCACATAGGGCTGTATTAAAGGCTCTGTATAATATTTCAATAAGCTTAAAAACCACCATCAAATTTTACACAGATGTAGGATGGTTACTCTATTTACTCAGCCCTGAAACTAATAGCAAAAAATTAAACACCTGTTTATTTTGAATAAGAGAAGTGTTGAGTACATCATCAGCTGAGACAGTTGTCAATCTACTGTAATAACTATCAGTCTGCAAATCTTGAACAAACACCTAGCTTGTCACTGATAAAGAAACAAAATGTAGTACATCAATATTTTAAGAGAAAAACATTCTTAAGGGCAGAACATAAGGTTGGAAGTCCCTTCTCAATAGGTAAAAACATTTAAGTACTGCGATGGCTAACGTAAACACTATACTGCTGAGGATGGGATAAGTATCTGAATACAACAGAAATTAAAGAGCGAGCAAGAATCCTTTAAGAAGCAATACAGAGCCTTCATTCTGGGTAAACTACTTGAAACTCATCAAGAAACTCAAATACTGGGACACAGAACAAGTCACTCTCTCAACATCTAAGGTATAAATTGATTCACTTTTAGTGGATAGGTTCTAACAAACAGAAGCCACCACAACACTCACCGTTCCCGGTCTTGTTCAAGGGCTTTCTGCTCAGCTTCTAGACTAGCCTGCAGACCTGCCTGTTCGCTGCAGCTATTGTTCAAGGTGGCAAGCTTCTGTTTCTGCTCTTCGATTTCAAAGTCTATTGTTGAACGACGTTGCAAAGCAGAGTGCCTCCTTTCTAACTTGGCGACAGCTTGCTCCAGTGCCTCTCTCTGCTGCTTTTCCCTTGATTCAAGGATTTCTTTTTCCTTTTTCCGTACCTTTTCTTCCTGACGAGCTATGTTGGCTGTAAATTCAAAGGTTTCTTGAAGCTGCTGCAGTTGATTTGTGCTAGCTCTATACTGGGCAAGCCACTCTTCTTTTTCTTCTATTTCTTTCTCTATTTGATAGAGAGTATTATCTAACCCTAACAAGCCTCTATCAAGGACTTCAGAAGCTCTTTGTTTTTCTTCCAGCAGAGCTGGCAAATGACTACTCCTCAGGTACTCAAGCTGGCGCACTTTGGATTGGAGCCTGTATTCCACTGTCTTTATCTTTTCAACTTCTTCAGCCTTGAGTACAGCATCCACAAAATTTTCATCATCTCTCATGAGATTTAAATGGTCTTTGTGTGCAAATTTTAAGTGTTCCAGAGCTCTTTTTTCATCTGCTATTTCCTTTTCTAGGTGATCCATTTGTTGAACTAAATCTTTCTCCAAAATAGTCAAGTGTTCCAGTTGTTTCCTTTTAAACTCTACAAAATCATGCTGGGCTCTTTCTAACTCTTCACATTTTTCATCACCTTCAGATCGAGCCTCCTTGACTTTCAAAAGAGATTCTCTAATATCTTCAAGATCTCTTTTCTCTTCTTCAGCTCTTTGTACATCCCCTCTTTTCAAGAGCTCTATCATGACCTGCTTCTCTCGAAGCTGTTCTTCTAGATGAGCCACCAGCATCACCTGCTCCCTTTCTTGTTCTTCAAGTCTCTTTTTTTCTGATTCCAGCTTAATATACTGTTCATCTTTTTCCTTTTTAAGTCTTTCTAGTTCACGGAAAATCTTCATTTTCTCTGCTTTTTCATTATGATTAAGTTCTTGCAGTCGCTGCAACTCCTCCTTGACCCGGGCAAAAATTTCTTCCTGCTGCTTTTTCTTTTGAAGCTCTATCTCCTGTTGTTCCCGTAATCTCTCTTCTTCAAATTTTTCTTTTTCAGCCAGCAAATCCTTTAACCTGCTCTCTATGTGAACACTCCTCTGTTTCAGACTCTCTTCCTGCTTTCGAATCTGCAGCTGTACTATTTCTGTCTCTTTGCGTTGTGTTTCTACTTCTTGCTGCATTCTTACAAGTTCTGCTTTGTCAGATCTTTGTTTTTCCTCCATCTCTTCTATTTGCTTCCTACAGTAAAACAAATAAAATCAATACTTCAAACTTTTTTTTCTCCCCAAAAAATACAATATAACTCTAAGAAGTTAAAAAGGTTTGGATGAGGACTTTGCAGTATACATAATGCTTTTTTAATAGTTCTGTTTTGTTGCAGGTTAAGATCTTACATTGCTTAGAAGTGACTTAATGCATTAGACAAATGGTAAAGAGACTCAGTGTATTTCAACATTAAATGTTCTGGATATATGAAGTTAAAAGAAGACATATAGCACTATTGTTGGTTGAAAATAAGACTATTAATTCTGTCAAATCCAATAAAAATATTCATAGAGCACATAAACGCATACAGTGAAGAGGAAAAATATATATTTTTATATATAAATACAGTCTCATATAAACAAACTTGCATAAAATGATTTGATCATAAATTTGCCTCACCAAATTCAAGCCAAGAGATGCATTAAAACAACATTGTTGCTTTAGATTAACCCAACTGAATTATTGATAAACAGAATTATAATATTAGGAACAGATGTATTTGAGAAACAAATTACTTTAAGACAAACTATGATACCCTGTACAATCTCTCTTTTAAAGGTTCTAGTGCATTCCAAATGAGGACAGACTGAGACTTGAAGGTCACTGTTATCCCTGTCATAGAATCACCTGTATACATGTAGAGACAACCTGCAAGCCAATTGCTTGTTTTGCTTTAAGTTAAAGTCAAATAAATTAAAGCACAAGCAAAACAACTTCAGCACAATCTGAATTCAAGTCCTATAAATGTAACAAAGAGGATAAACATCAGTGATTCTGTTGCACCATTTTCTGAATAATATTTTCTAATGCTTCAGAATTTCAGAGTTTTTCTGAGTTTATTTAACTTAGCCCAAGTATATAAAAGCTCTCAAAATGGAGCAAACAGTCTACAGTGGAGATGGCAGAAAGTGTCTTTCAGGTTATGAATCTAATCAATGCTGCGATCTGCAATAAGGTGAGAGCTATTACTTCTGAAATCTTAGCAGGCATGATGAGCCAGAACAGTCAGCTCAGTTTGCCTGCTGACAACAATACCTTCTTTGTACTTCAAACTGATTTTGAAATAACATTCTGATGAGTATGACTGGTATACCCATACTAGCACCATCATTTGATTTAAGAGAAGCAGAGTTTATAACATGAACTTTTCCTATCAAGATTCAAACCAAAGGCAATTAAACCACAGAAAAAGTATGAATAAAAAATGTAATTTGCCATCCTGAGAGGGACTCTTCATCAGGGACTGCAGTGATAGGACAAGTGGCAACAGGTTCAAGCTTAAACAGGGGAAATGTAGCTTAGATACAAGGAAGAAATTCTTTACTGTGAGAGTGTTGAGGCTCTGGAATAGGTTGCCCAAAGAGGCTGTGAATGTCCCAGCCCTGGAAGTATTCAAGTTGCACAGGGTCTTGAGCAACCTGTCCATGTGTGAGGTGCTCATGCCTATGGCAGCAGGTTGGAACTAGATGATCTTAAGGTCTTTTCCAACCCTAACTATTCTAGGATTCTATGATCTTCAGGTCCTTTCCAACCCAAACCATTCTATGATTCAATCCTTTAAAATAACACCATGTCGTGGTTTAAACCCACGCAGCTCGTTCACTCATTCAACCCCCCTGGCTTGCCCTCCCC
>NDXB01000463.1:52133-84927 GCA_002631895.1 Agapornis roseicollis | reverse complement strand
CCCACTGTCCATGTCAGCAACAAAGATGTTAAACAAGACTGGTCCCAACACCGATCCCTGAGGAACACCACTCGTCACTGGTCTCCAGCTGGAACGAATATCCAGGGCAAAAGACAACTCCAGGAACTCTTAGACTTCAAAGTCAAAGAAGAACTAATTTCCAACACATTCACAGCCTTTTTTTCATCACTTCCCAGAAACTTTCTCATAGTTAAGATTTTTCAGAGCATGAGTACATGCAAAATGAATGATTCACTTATTTCCGCCAACAGGAAACTAAGAGCTTGACCATGAAAGTAGTCCAGACTGTTCTCATAGAACATTAGTGGACCTGCTTACTTTTGATAGAAACGGACAAACTTCTTCGATGCTCTGTATGTGTATAAATTCAGGAATCTGGTATAATATTACACATGTGAATCTGTGCTAGCCAAAATCATGTTTTAGACTGAGGTGTAACACCTGAGACACACGTTCTTGTTGCTTAGTTAGAGCACGTGACTCGAACGAACGTGAAAACACAGATTGTTTGTTGAAATGATTCTTGGCCATGCACCCCACGTATTCATTAGATGGAGAATACAATTTTGAAATACGAAAATGACTTCTTAGGGCTAATGACATAAACTGCAGAAGCCGAGTTCCCGATCCTCTTGTCACAGAAGCAACACTGTTAAGACTGCAAAGAGGCATCATGAGCTGTTCTGTAGTGCTCCCCCTGGCTGATGCCGGGAACTGGCATCAGGGGAAACACGGCTGTGCCTGGGAGAACGGCTGAAACTTGGACAAAGTGAAGGGCAAAATGTGAAATATAATAAAATTTCCTGAGAAGCTACGGTGTTACTTTCCCTTGGGAATAAGGGGTCCAATAAACCCTTGGAAATGGGTGGCATTCAAACCCATTGAAGCACAACCCATTCCAAGACGAAACTTGACTGCATATAACCTTAACGTATGATTAATGAGCCATGACAGACATACATCAGGTCAGTGATTCTGACACTAACAGATAGAGATTTTTCTAGCAGAACTCTCTGAATAATGGTATGCCTGTGATTAAGCGCTGGAGAAACGATTACCTTTAGCTAAATGCAACTGGACATGATGAGTGATAGGAATTTGCTTTAGGGGATTGACTCATTCAAGAGAAGGAAATTATGATAATCTATTTTTTTATTCAGTATCCATAGACATTCCAGCACTTACCTGTTTGGAGGACAGACCTATTTGTATGCCTGAGGCTTCTGAAATAAGACGAGACATGATGGGGTAGAAAAGAAGAACACAAATTCACGGGAACTTGCTGTTCACGGGAACTCCAGAGTTTCTGGTTAAGTGTTTTTCTGCCCACCTTGATACATAGCCAGAGGTCCTGGCCCTGTTTTGGCATGCTCCTGTGCTGGCAGCTGTGAAGGGTTATATTGGAGAAAAAGTACATATGGGTATACCCACAATGCACATACATGAAACAGAAAGGTATTAAGGGGCTGCAGCAAGAGCAAAATCTTCTGCATTATCTTTCCTATCAGGTTGAGTTTTTGTTTGGAATAAAAAAGAGGCTAATTACTCATCTCAGCATAAGGGCAACAGAAGAAGTGTTTGCACCATCAACCTGTTCCAGCCTTCCAATTCCCTACCACTGATTCAATTGCTCATTTAATTAAAAAACCAGCCACCATGGCCAGATGTATAAGTGCAACTGTTGTAACAAGCCAAAGGGCACAGGGGAGTCCTTCATAGCCATGTTTCCGTCAACACACCATCACTACACACCCTTTGTGTACATGCAAAGCTTTATGACTCTTAACCTTCTGCTATTTGTCAGCTTTGTGAAGACACCAGGGGAAGCACCTGGCTGTTTAGACAACCAGGTATGGGTTTTCCACCATTCAAAGCAAGGGGGTTTGTAACTCTGAAGGATAGTTTTTGGCTGAGATGGAGACAAGGATATAGGTTTAGTGACTGTGGCATGCCACGTATGAGTCTAGCAGGTATAACCAGTCTAATCCTCTTCTGGAGACAGTATGCCATGGCTGTTTGAATTTAACTCCTCTTTCCACACTAAGCTCAGTCTTCGATCTAAAGTTTGGTCTCACTCTTAACATCTTTAAGGGACAATGCCTGTGAGTGTGGCACTCCTGAACTTGGAGAACACAGCTTTTAGTTTCTAAAGGAGGGTCAGGCAGCTGGCTGCAGGGCGCCCTGAGAGGTGCCTTCAATCTTTGCTATCACTCTGCCCAGCAAAGCAACTGAACCTTCTACAAACAGTTCTGTCCATGAATCCTGTTTATATTCCAAAAGGCTGTCCTTCTGATTTGTTTGGAAGATCACACAGCAAGAAAAAATTCTAGCGGAAACAGCTGCTACCTTGATTTGTTAGGTCTGACTGCATCAGGGTTGCTATTAGAAAATGCAGTCAGTAAATTTAGGGCCAAAATCTTGCCTGAGGCAAGATCAGGTAAACAGAGAGATTTAAAAGCCCCTCTGTTTCCACACTGTATTGCTACTGCAAAGGAGGAAGTATAAAAGCCCTGGGCTACTAAACTGGTTTTGGATTTCACAGAGAAGACTCTTTAAAGTACTGACAGCCTTTAGGGGCAGATGAAAACTTACAAGTGGTTGTGTCAGTACAGTTCTGTTGGTTCACCCACTGTGAAACTCCTTGAATGGTCCCATCGCAATTTGCTGAAAGCACTCTCAAGATGTCCATCATGAGATGATCCTGGTAATGTACTAGGGAGAACTACACGAACACACTCTCCAGGGTGTCTGCATACCCAGGCTGGAGAACCATGTGTGCCTCCAGCTGAAAAGCACAGAGTGGTTAGGAGACTGAAGAGGCCTGTAAGTTCTTAGTGAGATTTTACATAACACTGAAGTAGCTTTTAAAATATGGCCCTTTCATCCCTGCCAAATTCCCTATCATTGCACATAACAACTAAGTTGTACCTCCAAAATTATGCCAGCATGTTTTAGAGCCCGGCTGTCCCTTGGCCTCTATAGCAAACCTGATGCCTTTGGTGGCTGTCTGATACTGAAAACAGAATTTTGCATTTCCCTATTTCTGTGACTCAAGGCAGGAAGATCTGGTTCTGACGTGTGGCCTCTTCAAGCACTTGTAATAATGACAAGAGTTCTCCATTGGGGTTACTTCAGTTCAGAGACATTACACAAATGCAGTGTGCCCAGCAAAACGCAGCCACTCCTGAGCTGAAATGGAATTGTTTTAATAGCAGAGCACAGAGAATACCGGAGAACAGAATGTATGAGTTTAAAAGAAGAAACAACAGCCTAAGTGTGCATGAGGGTAGTATGTGCTTTGTGTAACAGTCTGCCAGCCGTGGCTATAGCCAGAACCAATGGCAGTTTAATGGCAATATATTTAAAAGAAGATAGTATTTGGGGGTGTTGCTAAGGAAGGATCAGGAAAGACTAAGCCAGTTCAGTAAGAACAACCACTTTCAGTGCAAATGAGAGCCCCCAGTCTTTTGGGAAGAATTTGGAAAGATCAGGGACAATCCAAGGGGCAGTTCCAGTGGAGCAGATACTTGCCTGTTAGATTCATGAAAAGCAGCATGAAAGTACAGCTGCTTCTAATGCAGCAGGCATGTTGAGGTCAGGGAAGTGGAGAATTCTCAGTGTGCAGTGATCCTCAGTGTAACACATTTTGTGACTGTCTGACAAGACCTTCTGGCAAAAGCTGAAGATAATCTAACAGAGCAGCTGTAATTATGATAAAGGCTTGCTTCCTTTACTTGTTTTCCTTGGTAATGCTAAGGTAAGTAGGCACCTGGGAGATGCAAAATCAGGGCAAGAGGCAGTTTTCCTACCATCTCAACTGCCATCTGCTTCAGCTTGACCTTTCCTGGTCCCTCCATAGCAATGTCCCCAAATGGTATCTGCTTTTAAATAAGTTGCTATTGAGATACTTAATGGTTCTGCTATTGAGATACTTAATGGTTCTAACTATAGCCAGAATGGAACTATTAACTTTCTTCTTTCATCAGCAGCTCTGTAGGGATGTGTGTTAAAACGGAAAACTATTGATGAGCTCTGCTGAGATGACCAGGGCACGGGTTTAGAATCTGGTTCACGTTTTTTGAAACCATGAAAGACAAGGAATCCTTGCAAGTTCTGGGATATGACCGATGACCATTAAAGAGAAGCGTTGGCCTGCTCACCCACTGGAAACTTGTCAAGACTTTGGAGATACGGGTCCCTAAATAAAAGGGAGACTGGGTAAGAAAGCAGGGTGAGAAAGCAGTGGCAGAGAGGAGGCAAGGGTGGCACTCGATTTCACCTGGTAGGTTAAGTGGGAGAAAAGTTTGAAGGTGTATGCTACTATGGAAGTATAGTTATACACAAGGATGGTGTGAGATTATAGCCCGTTCCTCATGTTTGCTTTATGTACAGGAGATACTGATCTGCAAGAACTTAACCAAAGCACATGTAGCAGATGCATGACTCACCCCATTTTTGCTACAGAATTAGTTCTGAGCATGTCTTGTGTCAGCCTGCTCTGTGAAACCACTTCCTTAATTTACTTGGTCTGGATGTTGTGGCTTAATCACTTGGTGTTGAAACCAATCTGGGGTTACCATAAGTCATTCACCTTGCATTTGAAAGCAGGCTGTGCGAGCGGAGTGAATTAGAGGCAAATTTTCAGCCTAGCATCCATATGACTTCATCAAGAGTAATGTGTTGTGTTGTGGAATACATTTACATTATGCAGGACAGTTCCCTTCAACAGCTTAGAACTACAAAGCTCCAGAGAACTGAATTTGCCAGATTGCCCATGCAGCTCAATACCCACTGAACAACAGGCAGCTGCACAGCTGGGGGGATACGAGAAGAGCTGCACTCTCTTTCCTCTACTTCCCCTCTCTTCTCAAGATGCAGTGAGCAGAGTTCAACAGGGATGAGCATCAATGCCTTAAGTCTAGCACTTTTACGCTGCCAGGTAAGAACTGATGCCTGAATTTCATTTCCATTGGGAACGCTCTTGCACACTTACCTTCCTTTCTCACGTTCTTCCAAGTATTATTCTGTCACTGTGTGTCTCAGTTGTCAACATGAAGGATGGGCATGTGGGTGTAGGTAATTTTATATTCCAGGGGCCTTCTGAGTGCCAGAACTTGGAAAGAGGCTTCTGTGCAAGTAAAATCCTGTGGTATGGCAGCCCTGTGAGCACTGCTAAAGAGCAGGCTGGGAGACAAAGAAAAGCTCTCGGGGACACACAGGCAGTCTTGTGACCCTCTGGTACCTGGGAGGCCTAATTAGCTGGATGCTACAAAAGGCTGCTTGCAGCTGGCAGGAAAGGTTGACTGCTAGGAAGGAAGAGGCAAGAAGGGCTGTTTCCTGAGCAGCAGGAGGGCAGTGGAAGGTTCTCTATATTCTGAGGCTCAGACACAGAGCTTTGGACTGAAGGTACTGGCTGCACACAAAGCCGCATGAGGCAGTAACAGGGCCTGCTGAAGGTAAATGAACTACAGGTTTGATGTGTTAAATGGAGCAGATCATCCTTGTCTATGTGGCTAGAAAGCAGGAAAAACTAGTGGCCTGTGAGACATGTGGTCTTGCAACAACTATGGGCAGCCCACAACACACCTAGTAAAAGCACACAAAATAACCCTCAGTGAATCCAGTGTTTTCAACAGTTTTCTTACAGGTACCAAAGTGAGCAGGCTTCTGATCTAACTTACAGGTCAAGGCTTCTCTCCTGAAGAACAGAGCCACTGAAGCTCAAGATCTTTGCAAATGATCCTGTGGCTGCCTCAACTTTGGTCCTATTTGAACAGGCACAGAATTAGTTTATATGTCTGAAAACAATGGCCTTCAGGTTCTTTTGGTTGGGCTGGAAGGGCTAGCTAGGGGTGTGTGTACTCAAACAGAAAGCTAGTTTTGAAGGATTCAGATGGCTGAGTGCAGATATTGCCCCGTTGTCCTCTTTCAGGCATGAAGAACAGGCAGAATTGATGGCAATGTCTAGTCCCTGAAAAAGAGGTTATTTTTCCAAACACACTGCTTGCATCAGCCCCCCAGAGCAGTGAGGAAGTTGCATGCCAACTCCATTTTGTCTGTCTGAATACTTGTGGAAAGTCTCTACCAGTGAGAGAAATCACAGTAGGAAGAAGTCTGTCAGAAGGCAAAAACAGCAGCATGACACTAAAGCTACAGTGAGGCATTATCTGTCCTACAGTCATGGAAACAAAGGTCTGCTTAAGCTAAGCTTATTTAATGTAAAGTCTGGCTTTAACGGGACAGGCCAGGTCAGGCTTCAGCTGTGTAACAGGGATAACAGCTCCTAAACAGTAAAGCTGGTGTGCAACTATACTGGTATCCAACAGGTAAAATTCAATTTCTAGTATACGTCATTTTCAGCAGTAACTTGGACCAGATCATCTCCTCTCTCACTGACTTTAGTGACAATTTAACCATGGATTCAGGGAGTAAAGCAAGGTGAACACTTGGAGAAGTGACTGCCCATCTTTTGTGCAAACCCAGCACTGAATGAATCAGTGCCCTGAAATCAAATACTAAGATGTCTGTCATTTACCACTTCAGACTGTTCCAGTGTTAGGAAAATGGACTGTAAATACTTTAAACCAGAGCTTATTTTCAAATTGTACTGTGAGGTACCCAGCACTTCTGAGGGTGCTGCAAAACAGAAATTGTATGCTTTTAGGAATGCCATTGTCGGAATGCCTGGACAAACAATGGGTTTTGAAATAATACATACTTCCCAGTACACTTTGGAGGTTAATACCAACTTTATCTTTCCTTCTTTACTGAAATATACTTGCAGCCTCCCCATGCTGTCCTCTGGGCCAGTTGTGTTCTGTTTCAGCATGTGCATGTTGTGGCAAAGCAGTGTGTTCTGGGAGGTTAAATACATTTATGTTACTCAGACTGGGCCACAGAGTATTTGGAACAATTGTTGCTGAGGCAAGGCATCTGCAGAGAAGACCATTACATCTAAAAACAAGCAAAGCCAAGTTGTACGGTGAGTTTTCATGAAAGAATAACTCAGGGTGATGCCAGTTTCAGAGAACTGCAGACAGTCTCTCTGTGCTTGGAACGAAAATGGAAGAAATTCACACAGATGTAACTGAAACATGGGTTTAGAAACCTACTGTAATGAACAATGGCATCATGTTTTCTCCATGTTGTTACTGTCATCCTATGTCCTACAGTTTAAGATGAATGGTTGAATCAAGCAGTCTTGATATTCAGCCAAATGTGCATTTCAAGATGAAATCTACCCAATGACTTCTTATACCTCGTGTTTACAAAAGGTAGAAGTGGTGACACAAAATAAACCCACCAAGGTCTGCACTCATGTAGCTTTATATACAGCTGTAAAGCACTTGCAGAGCTCCTGGCAGTAAAGTTTTGTTTCAGTTATAATAATCACTGTCTCCTATCTCTGGATACACTCAAAGCTCTAAAAAAATTACACAGTGGTGCTCTTCATGCTCTGTAAGCTGTAGTACAATTTGAAGCTGCAAGAGCTGCAATAAATTATTCACAGTTTAGAGGAACTGAATTCCAGAGGATGGAGAGGAGATGAAGATGGATTCTGAGATGCTGCAAGCCTCCCTCTACTACAGCATCTGCACCGTGCCATTCTTGGCACTAACCACCCTCCTCCCGTTTCACCGAACAAACAAACGCTCCCTGCAGCGGTGCGCAAGGGGAAAAGCTAAAATACACCGAGATTTCCTGGCTTCCCCTCGGGAGACTTCGGGCTCCTGGCGCAGCTGCTCACTGAACAGGCAGCTCTCAGCTGGAGCTCCGGTCCTGCCCAGGCAGGGCTGCCGCGGCCCATCAGGCAGTCACACCTCTGCTGGCTGCGCCCCGATGCCTCCCCAGCGCCTCTGCTGGTCCTTAACCCGGTCCAGTGGGGAGCCACTGGGGACTGCGAACTGTGGCACATAACGGTGCCGATTAAATGAACATATACGCACACACATACACATTACATATATACGTGAGAGTTGACGACGCTTTTTCACATGCTGGAAACAGTAATACGAAGGTCAGAGCCCGCCTGGGTAAGCTCCAGCATGAATTACCCAAACTCCCTAAAAGAGATTGTAAACAGATAAGAAGCCATTCGTCTTCTTCCCTCTCCCAAAAAAAAACCCAAAACAAGCAATCTGTTAAAATCCATCTGTGAAAACGACTAAATACAGCCTTACTACCAGCAGTAAAGGCCTACAAACATGAACTCGTACGCGGCTGGCGTGCCGCGTCTGGGGGTGTCTGCAGCGGCAGCCCCGGCTCGGCTTGCGCTGCCGCAGGGCGGGTGCCGCGGCCGTGGGATGCAACCGGCGTGTCGAACGGACGGACCGCAGCGGGGCTGGGTGCTGGGTGACCTGCGGGAGGGGGGCACAACACCAGCTACTTTGGAGGCGCTCCAGAGCGGCGGGAGTCAGCCCAAGGGAGGATGCAAAGACCCCGTCCCGCCGCCTGCTCCGCACCAGTCTCTGCCTGCATTTCCTGTCCTTACCCCCCGCGGCAGGGCAGGCAGGAGGGGGAGGGGTGCTGGATGGGGGAGGGAGAACGCTTCCCGCGCACGCGCTGTGCCGCGGTTCCCGAGGTCGCTGACACCGAGTTACTTTTCACCCACTTCGCTGCCGCGCGGCCCGACGGGGTTACTCTCGGTCAGGCGGCGGAACCCGCGATCGGCAGCGGGGATGGGGCTGCGGCCGGCACCCTTCGCAGCACAGACACACAGCGGCCCGCATCCTGCCCCGAGTTCTCCCTGCCCTCCGAGTGCAGCCCCTCCGTCCCGCAGCCTGTCACTACGAGGAGCTACGAACGCCCGCCCGTGCTAAAGTTACCATCCCGGCTCTCCCCTGCCCTCCCTTCCCCTCCCACCACCACTCGTTTTGCAGCTGAAAGGTTATGCGCTTGCCGGATACCCCAACGCTTGCTCATCCCTAGCGCTGGCAGGCGAGGAGCGTGTTTTCGCTCCCAGTGCAGCGCGGCTGCCCGCGGGGTTACTACCGGTCGCCGCGACTTGGCGGAGGAGGAGGGGAGGAGGCGGGCCTCGGTCCCGGTACTTCGCGCTGCGCCGCGCCTCGGGTGCGCCTTGAAACGCTCCGCAGCAACGCGCAGTAACCTGCAGGCTGCGCGGCGCTGGTGAGGGTTGTGCTGCGCGCAGAGCGTGCTCCGACACGGCTTTAGCGCCCATGGAAGGGGGGTTGGAACTGGTTGACCTTTAAGGCCCCTTCCAACTCTAACCATTCTGTGATTCTAGTGAGAATTCTGATCATGGGTCGAGCATAAGTGCTCAAAAGGGACTTACGAAACTTCTAGACACCATTCTTTCCGAGCTGGTGGTTGTGCTCGAGAAAACAGTCAGCCCTCCCCCCCGGTCCCTACGGTCTCTTTCAGGAGCAAACTGAAATGCTCATTCAGTCTAGAGGAGCTGTAGTGTAGCTCTGCACAGCTAAAACCACAATGGTGAGGCATGCACAGCAGTTTCTAAAAGAGATGAAGTAAGTCAGTTGTAGCTGTGTTTACTCAGACCCCACACGTGAATCCTACAGCTGGGTTGAATTTTGTGCTTGGAGGGGTTAAATACATAGGTGCAATTTACCCTGTCTCAATTTGGCCCCTTGTATTTGCTACGGAAGTTTGCCTTGTGGTCTTTAGCCAGGAAGATCATGAGAGGAGTTTGGGTGTCATATGCCGCCAAAGCACCGCTGTTCCTGTGTTCCAAGGACAAAGCTGTAAAGAACGGTGAAGATGACCCTAACCGGCCAGCGACCTCAAGCTTGGATTATCTTTGGGGCACTTTTTTTTAAACTCAGGAATGACTGTAGATCTTCCTGACACTGTAATCACCTTTTTTTTTGTAGCTGCTTTAGCAGCAGGATATGCACAGCACAGCAGTCCTCCTGTGGCATAGAGGAGGCCAAAATCGAAGGAAATTTAATGCTGCAAGAATCTGAAACATGACACGCGTTCCCGGTTTTTGTGTACCACTCCATAAAAGCAACTGCAGTACAGCTTAACTGTCATTAAATAGCTACAAAAGAGACGAATGATTTCTTTTGTTGTTTTGTTCTTTCAGGAGATACAGATTGCTCCTGTTTAGCTACTTCAGCTTTAGTGTACACTCACACAAATTGCACCATATTTGCACAGCCATGTAAAATTAAGCAGTTAAAGAATTTAGGAAGACTCTTTCTTTACTTGCAGAAACAGCTTTGCGATTTGCTGTAGAGTTAAATGCTTCCATTGTTTTCCCTCTCCCTTGTGCCTTTTTTCCCTGCAATCCCACCTGGCCCCCTTTGCAGACTTTCTTCTCTCCACTTTAAAAGCACCCATTGGTTTCTGTTTGTCTTAGTACTATGTTGGTACCAGGTTGCTGAGTGAAGTTGTTCATTGGTCATCCCCATGCTGTACAAATGCACAAATAATTTAAGTGGAAATACTTGGATTTGCTATGGGAAATGGGGGTGGGGGTGGTAGGAAACAACCCATTTCATCACTTTGTGAGCCTTTGAAGTTCTTTCAGTACCACCACCCGTGTTGCATTGCCCCACACCTGCTGATAGAGATTTTCCATCTGTGTGTGTTATCTTTCACTTCAGGGATATTTAAGGGAAACAGCACAATCACTGTTTACTAAGTACGGAGCCGTCTGGGGGCCCATTACATATACCAGTGAAGCCTCTGACTTCCTCATGAATAACAAAATTTATCAAAACCAATTTTTGTTTCTTTGGTGGGAAAGGGAGAATAGCTCTACTTATATTTATCCACACAATTTTATTGGCCCCTGAATTTTGTTGCAAGTGTGGACTTGCATATGTATCAGCAAAGAAATGGGTTATGTACTTTGAAGATAAAAGAAGTGTCAGCATACTTGAGTGGGACACAATTACAAGCTGAAATGAATCCAGATAGTGATATTTTGAAGAGTACCATACCAAAGCTGGTATTGCAGTACCTTCCAGAAGACCCTGCCTTCCATGGGTTGTCTGCTGGGTCTGTTCTTGTGAGTAGTTGCACTTTCTGTGCTGTCTTTGCCTTCTTCCTTTTCATTTGTCCTTGCTTTTTGGGCCTTTTTCCTCCTTGTGTCCCCTCCTTGTGTCACTTTAATGACAACTCAGAGTGGCAGCCAAAGGTCTCAGACAGTAGCAGCAGCAAATGCTGTACTGCAGGAAAGAGCACCTCACCTCATCGATCTCAACAGTGGTTCTGTTTGAAACGCAGATGGACACATACACAGCATTTTCAAGCAGCATTCCTGTCCTGCTGTATTTTAAGATGGCTTTACATCCTAATCTAGACAGCTTAAACTGTAACAGAGCTGTTCTTGAAAAGGGTATTTACCCAAGGATATAAAGCTCTTGCTTCTGCTGTGTTCTGACAAGACTAGACATGTCTGCCCTGCTTGGAAACTAAGCCAGCTGAGCTGGAATTTTATTGTGAACTGGATTGTCTTCAAATATAGCACAGATTTCCAATTCAGTTTCCTTAGAAGTGTAATTGGAGCCTTGTTTAATGGAATATTCATTATCTGGCCTACAAAGACAAGATCTCCAATTATATTCTCATGTTGGGACACCCTCAAAAGTCCTGCATGGTAAAGACAGCAGTTAGGATTTTGTAAGTGTTCATTTTCAGCTTCCTTGTTAGAATTTGGAATTTAGAATTAGGAACTAGAATGATGCTCTCATCTCAGACATGGGAGTTTTTTAGTCAGCTTTCTTTCCCCATTATCACGGAATCATAGAATCACTGAATAGTTAGGGTTGGAAAGGACCTTAGATCATCAAGTTCCAAACACCCCTGCCATGGGCAGAGACACCTCTCACTAAACCGTGTCACCCAAGGCTCTGTCCAACCGGGCCTTGAACACTGCCAGGGATGGAGCGTTCACAACTTCCTTCAAGAACATCATTAGCCTCCATAGGCCCAGGTTAAGATTTTTGTCATATAACTGGGATTTCAAAAGCAGGTTTCTGAAATTATTTAATGAAATCATATTTGTGATAAATGAGGCTATGTATGGAACTAAAGGGTCTTATTTTTTATATATGTAAGGAGTTCACAATCTGCAGATACACAATCTGCAAATACAGTGCTTCAGGTGCATCAAGAATGTTAACATGCTGTCTTCTTATTTGGTATTTGCATCTGATTACTAGTTGGAAGCCTTATGCATTACTGCATTACAAACAATAAAATGAGTTGTGGGCTTTATGCATAATAAGCAACAATGATAATAAATGCTTTTGTATCAGTTGGAGGTAAAATCATAAAGCAAAATATCACTAGGAACGTGAAGTCAGACAAAAGGTAGGTGGAAGTTTGTTGTTGCACCATAAGCTTTCCAGGAAAAACTGAGTTTTAGTTTCTTTGTTTTCAAATGGCTGTCTAACACATGATTAAAGCAAGTGGTGAGTATTTTTCTGGATGTGTGAGAAATCTGTGCACTCTTCTGAGCTTAGCTCCATTTAAGTTTTTGCTAGTTAAATGTTCAGACTGTACATACAGGTGCTGCAGGCTGAGAGACTGGCAAGCACCCATCTGCTTACATCTGACTGCAGGAGCTGAGCTTTCAATCTGTGCTCAGATACTGTTTGGGGTTTGTCAGCAGAGTCATGGACACCATACATGTTTGAGTAACAGTGGGCTGTGGAACCTTGGCTATGAAAAAGTTCAATTACCTTTTTAGTAATTCTGTGAAGCTTTTCTTTTTCATGCCAGAATGGTAACACACACTGATGAGCACAATGAACAAGCTAAATTCTCTGGCACTAACTGTTCTTACAGCTTACAGATCTACTGTGTGTCTAAACAGCCTTGTGTTCTGAACAAAAGCCTTCCTATTGGAGAAGTAACTCCCTTTGACTTCCAGAACTGTGCTGAACTCAATAATGTCTTCCTGTTCTGTAGCTGAGGAACTGAGAGGTTTAATACTGAAAGAAACCAAAAAATCTCTGCAGCATGGCAATTTAAAAGCACATAGTTTAGTATGGAAATGAACATGGAGCCCAGCTCTCTACATAGGGAAGCAAGGATGTTCATTTTGATTACAGTAAGAGCAGGATTATTGCTTTACATCATATGCTGGTTATTTAATTTTCCCTTCAGAGCCTATAACATGCTCAGGGCACTATGTAAATAACAATTCTTTCTGTGTTAAAGAAGTGCTGTCCTCTTTTTATATGTAATTACCTGTTAGCAATAACTTAAAGCCTCTGCCTGAGTCTGAGACCTGGTTTTACAACCCCAGCTGGTTGAATAGGTTAATAAGTATACAGACAGTAAAGTATACAGACAGTAAATGCGGCTAACTGGGAGTTAGAAACACTTGGAATACACCTGGGAATTTTCTTTCCTATAAAGATAATACTGTCTGGATAATTCTTCTGATTGCCATTAAAAAATTACAGATTAGACATTTTAGTGTTGAACTGAGTAGAACTCTAAATTGTATATTTGAATCTGTGTTCTTTGAATTCATCCCAGAGCCTGCAATACAATAGAGGCTGAAATGTACAGTCTCAACCCTTGCCTTTGTTTTCCTGATTTCAGTCATTTTGGTACTGATGTGAAGTCACCACAGCTTGTCATATCTTACGAGCAGTTGTACTAGTTCAGCTGTCCCTAAAGGAAATACTGGATATGTAAAATGGAGGTAGAATGCCCATGCCACAGGAATACCATTTAAAGTTTTAAGAGTTGTGGGGTTTACTGTATCCTTCTCCTTTTTCTATTCAGCTGTTTTGCGGTAGGGGGGAAATACACATTGTTCTTGCCTTTACGTTACCTTATTGTACAGCATATGAATCCTGATTGATACAATTCATATGCAGGACATGGGTTTTGGCTAGGAGTACTGTTTTATGTCCTACGGTCAATGCCATTAAAAGAAGGGCGTAGTATATGCATTTTTCCAGAACTGATATTAACAATAATGAAGATCTGAACCCCAGTGCAAATGGATGAAAGAAGTCTGGGTTTGGCAGCTGAACTGCACACACTCGTGGTTCTATTTAATCAGCAAGGAGAGATGCTCTAATCATTAGTAATTTTTGGCCTTCTCAACTTAATTGTCTAAGCAGTTCTCTGAACTGGCCTCTCTGAACTGGCCTGCTAAGAAGGGTTATAGTAAAGTACATGAACAGTTTTGACAGTTGTGTCCCCCTTGGGGTTACCTGGAAAGTTCCAGAATGCAGGGCAAAATCCTTTCCCTGAAAAAAGAAGAAAGGGAAGGGTTTTGTGGATGTCTGTAAAACATGCCTCACCTGAACATGCCTGCATGAGGAAATTGACATTTATTCCTTGATTCCTGCATAACAAGAAGGATACTGACTTCTGGCTGGGGATATGGGTAGTCCTGGTTACCACGGTTATCTGTCAGGATGATTTTTCACTGCCAGAGGGTTTTATTTCTGTTTCAGTAGTAGCCATGTTTGAAAGAAAAGTTTTGTTCAGTTTTAGTCTACAGGGGCATCTTGAATGAAGTGATGCCCAAACCTTTGGTGGCACTTAACATTTTGCATTTTGCAGCTACATATTTTTTATTCCATGCATACTCTAAATAAAACCAATTAACTCAATTAACATTGCTTTGTGTGCCTCTGCCCATCCTAGGAAGAATTTAACTCAATTCTGTTCAGGCACTTGTGAGAATAACAAAAACAAAGGCTGTTAAAAATAACCAAAAAATCCCATCCAAGAACAGCAGAATCCCAAACGTCTTCAGCTGCCTGAGATGGTGAAGCCTCTGCTTCTCTCTGGGGTGCTGTAGTGTATCAGCACATGAAATCCCTGTGACAAAGTGAAACGGACCTACAGCTCCATACTCTTAATGGCATCTCCACCACCTTCAGAAACAGTTGCTTTTCCCCAAGGCTTAAAAGTGGATGTGCAGATTAAGTAAAAGGGAAATATGTCCTTTCATTTCTTCCCAGAAGTTATTTGGAAGTTTATCTTCACATTATTTTCTTTGTTTAGGCTGGGCAAAGTGCTTTTGGTCTAGAGTAAGGATGTAGAGGAGTGAGGGTCCTTGTAAAGGAAAGACCTAAACCCATCGTCTTATATGCAGTGTTGAGGGATCTGCGCTGTGCATGGAGCTCAGCCTGTACATAGCTTTCCTGGCAGAAAAATATCACATGTTGTTCATAGTAATTTATACCAGACAGTTTCTTCTGTCTTCTTGCATCTAAATGCAGATGAAAATCCCCAAATTACAGCATGGGACTGTTAAGAATTTGTACTAGTCACATCCAAGTTTTGGCAAGAGAGTTCAAACTGTAGCTTTTATTGCTTGCAGATCACTTAGAAAGGCAGCCCCACATGCAATGCGCTTATGAAATCTGAGTTGGCATACTCTGAAGCTGTCAGATAATTGTCTCCTGTTTTGAAAGTAACAATTAAGACCCATATATATATAAAACTAAGATTAATGTAACTTTAAGTGTTTTTTACCTATTTCAAGTTGACCATCTCAGTAGCTTAGCTAGGCATGGAACCTAGACCCTTCACTCACGATGGGTGCACCATGGCTAAACAAGTGATGCCAAAGTTTATGTTAAATCAACATATTCATGGCCTACTGTATGGGTAAGAATGTAAACTTCTCTGTAACTGTTACAACTGGAAGAGGGGTATTTTCAAAGTATGCTGCCTTCCCTTGAAATGGTCACCTACCCATTGAGTAGCTTGCTTTGCAGCTTTGTTTTAGAGAGGTGTAACTGCCTTCCTAGTCAGAGTTAAGGCAGAAAGGGTGAGACAAAAAGTAGTGAAGAAAGAATGGTTTATAATGCTGGACAGGGAAGGGAAGGGAAGGGAAGGGGAGGGAAGGAAAGGGAAGGGAAGGGAAGGAGCAGAGAAGGGAAGGAAAGGAGCATGGAAGGGAGGGAAGGGAAGGAGCAGGGAAGGGAAGGAAAGGAGCATGGAAGGGAGGGAAGGGAAAGGAGAAGGGAAGGGGAAAAATGAAGGGGAAAGGGAAGGGAAGGGCTGGGTTGATGGGTAGAACAACTAAGCTGTAAGTAGAAGAATAGTCAAACCAGTAAGAAGAGGTTTGTTAGCAAAGAAATCTTGAGGTGGGTTTTAGGAGCGAGAAAGATAGAAGGACAGAAGATTTTGCAGCACAGCACAAAGAGGAAATCAAGCATCAGGAAAGCCTAGTTTTAATTTTGAAAATGTAATAGTTCTGTTAACAACTCTCTGACTAACAGGAGAACCCACCTCATGGGTGCCTGTGTCTCTGATATAGTGAAAGCCTTTGCCCAGACTGCCTAGGAGCTAATCTTCCAGCAGTTGACCTGCCACCTGTTTGGCAAGATACAGAAGTTTATCAATAATGGATCAATAATGGATCACACAACTTCACAGGAAAGCTATGGTTTTCTTGCAGCTTTTTTCATCATTGGTTATATGTCAGTGTATTCAGCATATTGGTCTTCACCAGGCCTCACAAGGCTGATCTGCATTGCACTGGATAGTCTTCTGGGGGTCATTCTTGAGCACATATTCACCATTCCCCATATTCAGCATGACCAAACAGTAGTTGACTTCTTGCACACTGAATCTGTCCCAAGAAGAACAGTGCTCAGCTGTAAATTCAGTTCCTTACTAAGAAGTAGCTTTGTTGTGTAGACAAGCTCTAAGTCAGTTTGTGTTTAAACTAGCAATATAATGGTCTATGGAGATGGAGGAATGTCTTCCAGTAATTAGACGTATTTGCAGCATGGCCCAGCAATTCAGCAATATGCTGACTTGAAAAACCAAGCTCCCCATGTGCATGAGCTAGGCTTTCACACTCATGTAATGCAGCTGCAGCATTGGATGCACCCTGGTTTAACCTGTCAAAGAGTCCAGCTCCGTGGGCTACTGTTAACTAGCGAGGGATGTATGTACAGGAAGGGGGCAGGGAGAAATAAAGGAAATCTATTTCATATAGAAGAAGGAAGGAGAAGAGTACAAGGGAGGATGAGGTCTAAACTGGCATAGACACTAAATCACATTAGGTATTCCATGGAGATAATTGTGTCCAGCATGGAAGCTTGTTGATATTTGCTTTTGTGCTACATTTGTCCTTGGGATAAATGTGGATTAGATAGTTTAGAAACAATTCTTGTCAAAAAGGAAAGAGATGTAAAAGTGTGCTCTAGGTAGATTCCCACCCATGTATAATTTGCATAGTCACATTAACACCAACGGATGAGGATTCATCCATTTATTTAAAGCTCATTAAACATGTGAGAAGTTAATTATGCTTGTGAGAATCTGAAAAACCCAAAATTTGTTTTGAGAGACTCTGTTTAACCGTCTCTAATTTTTTTTTTTGCAGCCTGCTATAGTTGTGTAGGGTTTAGATGTCATTGTACATGGCAGAAGGAAGCTTTTCGCATAGATTGGATTGACAGAAGAATTTGAAAAGGGTTTTCCTTTAATATGTGCATGCAAGGCCCAGGTTCTGTAATGCAGCTTCATGTAAATCAGTAGTAGTATTGTAGCTGATGAAACTATAATCTCTAACTAGCAGAAAATACTACTTTCTTGATCCATGAATATATGAAAGTCTGAAATGAAGTTTACCACCTGGATTTAAACTGATTATGTAGGGAAGATAAGGGTTGATTTTGTCCTGTCTGTGGCTGGGGACTCTCCTTTATTCTGTTGTTATATGGAGCTGAGCACAACTTGTCTTTGGCTGTAGCTGGTCACCACTAACATAATATAATCACCCCTCTGATCCAGAGCAGCAGGAAGGAACTTGATTCAAAGGTGAGTGACAGTGATTTGTGGAAGTGTCAGAAGTGGGGTCACGTGTGTTGCTTTGCAGCCCCTCTCTCCATTACCATTATCTGGATGTATTGTTGCATTCAGTCTCTACTTCATGGCTGTACACAGCTCCAAGTCAGTTGGTGCATCCTAACGAAAGGAGAAAGGCCTGCCATCTGCTCTATACTGCTGCTGCCAGTACTCCACGGAATACTAACAACAAAACAAAGCTTAGCTGCTGGCAGTCTCCACCTAGGACGCACCAGGGAGTGCAAGAGAAAAGATGGAAATACAAAACCTTACTGTCTGCAAATCAGTCCCAGGAACAAAAACGGGAAGAGACAGGGTCTTGTGATTCTCATGAAAGTACGGGTGAGATAAATGCATGCACGATTTGCATGCAGTTGTGATAACTCTCTGTATGTAAGGGAATATGTAGTTAAGTTCAAAGTATGTCACTGCTGACATTCGAAGACACAGGTCAAACTAGAGTCTAATTGCTGTTTTTTATAAAATCAGACTTGCTTTTTCTTTGTCTATCTTCACCAGGGTTTTCCTCAGCAAATGATTTAGGCACACAGACCTACACATCATCAAATCTTAGACACATGCCAGAAGACTGGTCAATGAGGATGTTCTCTAAAATTGCAATTTAAGTAGCAAACAGGTATGTTTGACTGCTATTAATTGCTAATACCAAGCAGATAAATTCCATATGTCAAACCATTTTTAGTGCATGGCAGGCATAGTACCAGACAGTGAAAGCATCTATGAACAGCAGTGAGTCATTGAAGTCCCTGGTCAGTTCCAGTTGAGCATGGAGCCTGTAACTCTTGTATTGCTGGAAAATTCTGAAACCTGAAGTGCAGAGGCTTGCATAAAGCTCTGGTAGCAGTGACAGTACTGGCAGTAGTTTACACTGACATTCCCAAGGTGTCTGATTCTGTGTGAACAGAGGAGGTGCCTCAAAACTCCTGACTGCTAGTCCTCCTCTCAGCAGTTGCAGTGTAGTGGGATTTTCACCATATGTTTTCCTGTGATAACAGGGCTTCCAGCCATGGCAGTGTAGCTGGTTTCACACCTCTTCCAGTTCCTCTGTGGCAGCGTGTGCAGATGAGTATGTTTGTGATACAGCATTCAGGTGTCACTCTCTGTTTCTTGTTGGGTGAGTGATGTGGAAAAACAGGATGGGAAGATCCCTTAAGAAATCATTTTATTCGCCATGTTTTTCTAAAGTAGTATTAACCAGAATTAAACTTTTCCTAACAGAATAACTGGCCAGATTTACCCCAAGTACTGGGTGAAAAAATGCCATGGGTTGACACAGTGAGGAAATTAAAGATATATTAGTGTAAAGATAATAGCATAAATAAAGATGGATTCCTGTTTCACACTGTCAGTCAGTGGTAGGTTGTAGTGAGGTTTTCAAAGTGGCAGTATGAAAGAAGGGTTGTATTCCAGCTGTAGCCTGCAGGGACATAGCTGGGCCAAGAGCAGCTAAGCTGCTTAATGCATAGGGGATGCTCAGTTCTCCTTGGAAAATGACCCAAAGAAACACGTAAAAGAAATAACATATTTTTTTTTCTCTTGAAGACGTTTATCCTTGTGTAGGCAGGATCAGAATATATCCACCAATCACTGCTGATTCTGTTTGTCTATGTGCAACAAGCTAATGAAGAACAAGGTAATCAGAACTGATAAAAACATCAATAATTATTCTCTGAAAGATCTGTGGTTGAACCAAAACTGAAACGTTTTTTCTTCTCAAGGACATTTTCTGTTTGTTCTTTGTCTTACACTTCTTTCCAGTCCTTCTGAGCTGTTTTGTATTTGTTGTTGTTATTTTTTTTTAATATTTCCATTTATTTTTTTGTTTTTCATATTTCCATTAAAAGAGTGGCAGTAAGGCCAGCAGAAAGAACAAAGAAGTTGGAATCATTTTATACTTGAGTTTAGGTTAAGAACACTTCTTTTTATTCTGTAGCTGGCAGATATTTTTTCATTCTTACTTTTCTAGAAAACCCATTTCCCATTTTTAAAGGCTAATTCTGGGGGCAGAAAAGCTTCAGTCAGCTCAGTTAGCTCTATAGCCTTGGTTCCATCCATGCAGCTCGAGTTTTCTCAGCTGTAATACCCTACAACTCACTTGTTACAGATGATGTTGTATGCAGGAATCCGCTCAGGGTACAGCGTTACCTTACTTACACAATGTTATGAGCTTATATGTCTAATGTGTAATTGCACAGGGAGGGATTTTGCATAAGCTTTCCACTATCAGAGACTTATTTATCATGGATACTGAGGGATGTGTAAACAGCTAGTTAATTTTACCTTTAAACTGTCCCTAATCATGGTGCACAATGTTTAGAAATAGAAGAGGAGCAGGTAAGACATTGTGGCTCCAGAGTGATCGCTCCAGAATGCCCCAAAGACATTCTAGTGGATTTTGGCAGCTTCAGATGGACTATTCTGTGAGAGGTTGACTTGATCATTCATTAAAAATGAAAACAAACTAGAAAAATTAAACCTGAATGCCCAAACTAAAAAATTTCCAAAGCAGTCTTAGAGAGCAAGAATGAAATTATGAACCTATCAGTTTGAGTATATTCATTAAAGTGGCAGAAACTGGGACATACACTTCCCATTTAATCGAGGACTAATATTGCTGGGCAGCTTTTAAGTTCCAGCCTTAATATACTTTTCAGAGTCAGTGAAATCCTTTACCTTGATGCACAAAGGGACTGCAGAACATGCAGATGTGCTGCACAGGACCTTTCTGTCCCAGAGAAAAACTCACTAAGCCCGATCAGTAGCAGGTTGAATCTGAGGAAGACTGAATCCTATAAAAGAAATTGGTGGATGGTAAGCATGTATTGCAAACAAGATGCCTTCTTTATGCTAGCAGACATCCATATAATTTCTTTTCTTTTGTAGATGAAAAAGTGGTAATGGAATGGGGAAAAAAAATTAGTAATGTCCATGTGGGATTAGTTCAACACAAAATATACTCAGTGAAGAAACTCTGGATATGAAGTTGAGCTACTGAAGTAACACCCACTTTATCAGCCCAATGAGTGTTTAGAGGGAATACAATCCAGCAGAAATGGATGAGACCCAAAGTCCATCTAATTAATCACTATGAGCGATCATAACCAGATGCATTACAAAATGGTGTGTGAGCACTAAAGTAACTCTACAAAGCTTTATTAACTCCTAATTCCCTGTGATTAGAGCAACATGTTGTATGAACTACTAAAAGCACTAATGGAAAAACAGTGTTTTGCAGATGAGATTGTGTAGGTTTCCTTTATACTTTTCTTGATCATAGGTTCTTATGAGGTAACATTGTTTCTGGCACCTGGATTGCAGGAATTTGTCAAAGTTACATTTCATTGATTTTAATAAAGGAAACAGAATTTGCCAAAACCTAAAATGCATGTTTATCTTGTGGCTAACCTTAGGAGAGTTTTGTATGCTAACATAGATATTAAACTTGTCTTGCAACCATCTATATGTGCACCCCTTCTTGGTGTTACATACCCATCAGTTTTCTCATGCCTCCCCTTTCTTTATATAGCTCTTTTGGAAACTAATACTTTTGGGCTGATTACTGGGAATCATTTTCACTGTAGACTTCTTTCTGGTATGCTACGATGATTTAGTAGCCCACACATCACTTCAGACAAGTCCTGGAAATCCCAGTCAAAAAACTTGTCCCTGATCATAACTTCCTTTAGAAAGTATGAAAGTCAACAGTGATGAGCAGCTTAGGGAGGGAGCCTGGACAGAGATCACAGGGTACAGGAATTGCAATGAGTTTCTTTCTTTAATGTGCGGTAAGATAGTGGACAAGTTTTTACGGCTATCAAGAAAAACAACAGCTAATGCTGAAGACACTACTTTTCTCAAGGAAGGGAAAATATTTTACTGGCTGCCAAGGAAAGGACAAATCTAGTGGATCCTCACTTGGGAAAAAAATGACTAGAGTGTTTTGTTCCTTTTAAGGTGGTAGAGTCAGTCAAGCTAGCTAATTCCTGTGCTGTTATGTGCAGGACTCTGAAGCCTAAGAAATGAAGGAAACAGCTAATAGGAGAAATAAGAAGCTCCAGAATTTTTAGTTCTTATGGAAGGTCTGGCTAGCCTGACCAGGGTAGCAGGGTAGAATTACTGTGTAAAGACTTGAAGATGGAGAAATAGAGGTTGATTGTCTTGCCCTTCTCCAAAAGTAGACTGCCTCCACAAGGTTTCATTATACTTGATACAGAGGGAAGTGGGATTATGCTGCAGCAGAAGTGTCAAAATGAGGGAGGTCCTCTAAGAACAGTTCTGAACAGAAACCAGAAGAGGTTCTGCTGAAGGAGAAGAAAGATCTGGATACTGAAGTTAGTGAGTTTTGATGCTGAGCAATAAAGAGGCAGCATTTCACACTTGTGTATGCTACATGGGGATACAGAGGAAGAATGGCCAAGAATGATAACAAAGGATGTGGCTTAGGTACCAGAGTCTCTGTGGAAATGTACAATAGATTTTGAGTCTACTGAATCCCTGGGAAGATCGTTGATATCCTGACTAGTGGCTGCAGAGCCTCCAGCACCAACACTGAAGGCAAGTCAAAGACTGCATTTGCATTAATGGGATTAGTCTCCCCAACCACCTGACAAGATTATACAGTAATGGTGGACAGGGTGGAGGGGCACCAGAGAAGGTTAAACTGGACCATGTTCTCTTGCTGCAGATGCTGCAGAGATAATTAACAGGCACGGAGAGATCCTGTTCTTCAGATTAAGACAAAATGAGCAAAAGCAGGATGTGGCCCATCTTGGAGCCAAGAAGGGGATTACGTCGGCAGAGCAAGCTGGCTACACCCTAGATCCAGTCCCGGATGTCTGCAAGTAGCTAAAGAATGTAGAGGTCAAACCTGCTGCCTTGATAAAAGAGCTGGAACATTCAGAAAGTGAAGCTATTCAACAGGGCAAAAAGTAACAGCTGGCAGAACTAAAAAACTACCCAATGTTTCGTGTAAAACACAGTGCAAAGCAAGCCCCAAACTGAGCACTTAGTGACAGGAAAACACAGTAGGCTCTACAGAGCAGACTGTATTGTCTATAAGTGTGGAAGTTCGCTCGCAGTTCTGAGCAGCTGTGGAAATTTTGGGGTTTGAATGGAGGTCCTTTATTCTGGAGTATGAGTTTATCTTGGTGTCTTGGGAAACTCAAGATTTGCAGAGACACCTTTAAAGCTTTAAAGCAGAAAGTTCTTCTCTGTCTGTATAAAGAGAACAAAAGCAAAATCTGGTCTCAGTCCTATCTCTGGAAAAAGTAATTCCTGGAAAAGGAATCATGAAACAGGTGTTTCTTGACTCCTGGAAAGCAAGTCCTTGTAGAATGGTGTGAACCCACAAAAGCTCAGTAATATGGAGTACTCATGAGCTCAGTGAAGGCCAGGGATGGGAAAAGAGGAGGAAATGGTGCTGGCAGCGACAAGAAGAAAGTGTGACTCTTACTTCAGGGGCATTGTAGTTCATGCAGACAAGAAGCCTGTATCCTCCCTCCTTGTAGATGTGGAGATGCTGTCAGGAGAAGGATGGAGACATTCCTCCAGCTCCACAATGGAGGTTTGATGGGTACAGATGGAGGAAGCTGCTCTGAAGCTGAAGAGCCTAAAAGCATACCTTGGCTTGGGTGAAGGCCAAGGGGCATGCTGACCTTTGTATTGCAGTGAGGCTAAATAAATAAAAACCTTCCAGGGCCTGAGGAGGGCTTGCTCTGAGTATAACTCTTATAACTGTTAAGATGGAAAGCAAGGGAGAGCAGACTTTCCTCTGTGGTGCCTGGTCATAGTGGTGCTGAAGCAGGCTGTACGATCAGTGAATAGTTCTCTCTTTCCTTCTGGCTCATAGGCCAGTTTTAAACATTTGACAGTGCATTTTCTTCCCTTCTTGACTGTCATTATCTAGTGAGGGAAAAACATCACTTCCTAAACTGATCCTAAACTTGTCACTAAGATTCAGACTGAATGCTGTTATCTACAGCTCTACAGGCGAAAGAAGACTGTTAATCAGGGACTGACTTTATCTACAGTTGAGATTCAGGGGGGCACTGGCAGCATATGCAGTCAAATGCAGAAGCGCCCATCTCTGCTGACATAGTGGAGGTACTCCAAGACATTCTCTCTATGTAAAAAGCTGCAGCTTTTGTAGTAATGACCCCAGTGTAGGCGTTCTTATTCAGGCAAAAGTTGCATTGAGTTTCATGAGACTGGTGGAGTAAGGATCTTAAACAGACAAATTTTGACCTGTCTTAAGTAGTTGTCTGAGAAACTGGAGTGCTACAACTGATGTGCAATTGCATTTGGCTGCACAGAAGGAAATTTTGCCAATTGACCGTTTTAACTTTAATCTCATGGGCCAAGTTGGTGAAGTTTACATCCTGGTCGATCCATTTCACACCAGTGAAGATGTGTCCATCAGTGCCTTAGCTGAGGTTAGGTAAAACCATATTGCATTCCTTTTTTGGCTTTCTTTGCATTTGATTGAGTTCTGTGTCTATGAGGCTTAATTTCTGGTTTATGATGAATTTTTGCTTCCTTATTCCAAGCACTGAGGGTGTTACTAACATGGACATTTATCATGGGAGATGAAATGCAAGATTTTTTAAAGTATGGGCTATGTTCACACTGAATTTTTTTACATTTTGCATAGCTACCCATCCAATGACATTGCTCTCACAGAAGCCTGACTCATGCAGGTCAGTCTATCCCTATAAACTTTGACTGGCAATGCAAATGTAGTGCACAGCTTCTGCAGGAGTCCTGCTTTGAGCTGAAAGATTGCACTGAGGAAGGCTGAAACGCTAACACAAAAATGCATTCACGTCTTTATGCAGAATACCTCTGGGGAACCTAAGAAAAGGAGAAAGCATGTGTAAAGTTAAAATTGCTACCTTATATAAGCTTCCAGTATTTTTGTTGGTGAATCTACATCCTTTCTTTGCTCTGTAACTATAGGTTAAATCGATGGTTGGGAAAATCGGCACATTTCTGGCAAAGTCAAAGAGTTTTTATCACCTAAATATTTAGCTGCATGTGTATTTTACATCCAAAATGTAGTTATTTTGTTAACAGTGAGCTCCACAGCACCTGTTGCACATAAATAACTACAGATTTGATTTTCCTTATATTTAACGTTAAGTGTTTGTGAGAAATTACAAGGCTATGTTTGTGGTAAAAGGCTCTCAAAGTAGCAGCAGTCATTTGACAGAAAACTGTCATGAGAGAGGGCTTTTAAATCACCCTTCTTAAATATGAGGTATGTTGCATTAAGAAATGTAACCCATACCTGCTTAAATCATGGCTTGCTCGTATCTGAGCTTCAATGTATTTACATTTTATTTAAAGGTCTTAGAACCATCTTATTAATGATTGCAACCAGTTTGAAGCCTATATTTATATTGAGATGGAGAGGATGAGAGCAAGCTCTTTTGCCCTCAGCAGGCACTGGGACAGACCTGCGAGTTCTTTGATAGGAGAGCAGTAACTTTGTGGATTTGCTTCTTTACATGGCACAGATAAGCACTTGGGAGCTTCTCTGCTGCAGGGCACAATGGAGGACATAGGGGCATTTACATCTTAGCCCCTCCTGTTTCTGTCCAAGTGGAACATCTAAATAGCATCTGCCAGTTACCTGTGGTTCTGTAAATAGAAAGGTAGGAAGAAAAGTGAGTGTGGCAGGTTGCAGTAAACAGCATGATGTAGTCACTTGTACATGCTGGGCTGTAAACCAGGCAGGGATGACTAATGCACGTTAGGAAATATAAATTGAAGCTAGAATGCTTATGTTGCTGTAAAATAATGACAATGTAATTATTTCTTACTAAAAGTAAGAAGCTCCTTCCAGGAAAACCTTATAAAAGCTGTCACCATCTTCTGACTCAGATATTACAAATCAAGGGAGAGTAAAACAAGAGAGAGGAGATGCTTGAAATGCAGATTAACCTCCAGTGTGTATCCCAAGACAAAATTGTGAGGAATCTTGAAGTTGTGCTACAACACTGTCAAGTAATAGAAAATAGGTGAGCAAAGCTCTTTGAAAAGTAATTTTCTGAATGTAAGTATTACTAATCTGCTACTTTTCCAGCTTCCTGAACTTAGTTCAAACTAGGTCATTGAGGGCTAAAAAGAGCTTGAGTTTCCAGGTGAAATATCTCAACAACTGTCCACAAAAGGTGTCTTAAACTGTGGCTTTTCTTTTTATTGCTGAAAGTTGTCTTGGACCTCTCTGGTTTATGCAAAGGCATTTCTTGATGTGCTTTAAGACCACAGTCTACTATCCTGATGTAAGAAGTCATCAATCTTGCAGAAGTCATCAATCTTAACAATGGTGTGTTTTGCCTTGTAAAATTTACAAGCATGAAGAAACAACTTCCTCCTTAGCAACAACACAATACTTTCCTATCTTCAGTTCCACCCCTTCATTGCACTACATAATGCCTTTTCCATGAACAGCAATTTTTGTGTCCTCTGATTTCCCAATAACTGAAGTAGCTTACAGTGCCTTTGCAGTTCTGTAGCTCTTCCCTTGCACACAGCCTTGGACCCCAGTATGGGCTGCTTGTTCCTACTTGCAAAAGAACACTGTAGTGAGGGAATAGGCTGGAGGAGAATACTAGCCTTTGGAAGAGAGGAATGGATCAGGTCTAATGTGAAAGTGCATATTGTGGGAAATATATACTGGGCATAACTGTCAGGCTTTTAATAGCAAGGGGCTATCAAGGAGGAGGCCATGAACCCTTCTGTGCCAGTCAGTGCTGCTTTCAGCTGGCTTTGAAAGAGATGAAAGCAACCCACTGTATGCCAAAAGGTCAACTAATGACAGCAGCACATGGCACCTCTGCTCACACATATTTAAGAAAGAGCAGCAGCCTTTAGGGCAGGAGACGCTGGAGGAGATGGGGGGAGGTCTGTGAGGAGATGAAGGACGAGGAAGTAGAAGCAAAACATGGAAAGGAGAGACACAGTCTTGGAAAGAGGCACTCAATGCCAGAGCACGGGCAACCCTGGAAGGAACTGTGGCTAGTGGAGGATGCACTGTGAAGCAGAGGAACAGTAAAAGGCAAGGAACAGAGAAGGGAAATGAGTAAAGAGCAGGGAACAGAAGGAAAAAAACATTATGTGCTGAGCCCAACTTATCATATTGCCCAGTGCCTCACAGAAGGAATTGGGAAGGACTGAGTATAGCACCTTTTGAAAGCAAGGGATGTTGAAACCGGGAAAGGGATAGGAGAGGTGTTTAACTGGAGCTGAGCTTGGGGAGGGAGGAGAAAAGGTCTTTCCCTAAGTGTTCAATTGTTTATGCCATCTCTTTCTCCCCTCAGTATGCCAGCCAGCGGTTGAAATTTTGTGTTAGCTGCTAATAAATAAAATTAAGCAGGATTCCCTGTTTAAGATTGCTTTGCCTGCAGAGGCTATCACAGCTTCCACAGAACACAAAAGCCAGCATAGTGTTTGCTGTGGATGTGAGACTTGGGAGATACAAATGTCTTTGAGAAATCTATAGGAGCTGCATGTTCTCATCCACTCTGAAAACTCAAGCCACCTAAATAAGAGTACAGTCAGTGTTCTATTCTTAGAAACTTTCCCCAGTGTGGCTATTGACTTTGTGTTTGTACAGCCTAGCCGTTAGATCTAACTATGCCCCTGCCTCTCGTCATCCTTCTTCTGCCATTTGTCAATGCTTGTCTCTCAGTGACTTGACACCACTCTCATGCAACCAGGCAAATGCAAAAGTGGCGAAGTGCTGTCCAGTGGTGCACAGATTTCCCACCACCCTACGGGTATTTTAATAGAGCAAATTAAACGCTCCATTTGCTTCTCACGAACAGCTGTATATTAGCTGGCCTATTGGAAGATGATCTCTAAAAGCTATAGAAGTTGCCACTGATACCAGTTTCCAGAACTGAAAAAACTCAGCCTTATGCTGATAATTAAAACCCCAGCACTCTCCTTAGAGGAACCTGGATTAAGGAGACAGCAGTAACAGGACAATTTTCAGCTCTTTGGTATTGACCTAGCATTGTTTCCACTGATGTCAGGTCACTAACTCTTTTTTAAAACCCTATACAGTATGCCCCACTCTCTTTCAAATTCTTCCACTATGTGGGATGAGCCATAACACTCTGTTTACAGTAAACTAAACGTACTCTTTCTCCCTGTGTTCTGAGTAAACAGGCTGAAATTATTTATTTTAGAATTTGAAATCACAATCCAGTAAACGTTTGGAAATGTATTAAGATGGTAAGCTCTAGTATATGGTGAAAAACACACAGCTGCGTTCATACATTAAAGACAGAGTTTTTGTTTCAGTTTTCCAACCAGCTAAAGGTACAGAGTGAGTCTGTTCAGGTTGGTGAAGTTATGCATTGGGGAAAAGAAGGTCAGAATCAGGAGCTATTTCATTTTGTCCAGCCCTGAGCACCTCTGTGAGATGGCAATGGAGGGTAGAGTTAAGGTCATTGTTGAAATGAATGTGTCAGCTTTTATGCAGTGTAGAAGGTTCTGCATTATTAGTTTGAATATTTATTGCTGTCTGTGAGACTCCATTGCACAGTATTATGTCAGATTACCATCAGCCTGACATCTCTGGAGTTTGCTTTTGGGTATTTGTATTTCTATGCCACTTGAAAAAATACAATGGTGGTAGGCTAAGTATTGAAATACAAGTCAGGAAACTCAAAGATACGGTTCCCTCAGTAACCATGTATCATCCAGATTGCTCCTAATAAGGCAAAGCATTAACAGCATGAACGATAACATCAACCACTTCACTGCACAAGGGCAATGGCAGTGCATTATGTCTGTAGAGAGAACCATAATTTAGAGTTGCCTGTCTTTTGTGCATTACTTGCTTCCATTCACAGAGCATTTTATGCACTCAAAAATGCACTGCTACACTTTCACAGACAGTGCTGCAGTGGTTTCAGGTGGGCCATGTAATAAGCAGAGATTTTGGTATGGGTTTTGTGATGGGTGATGTTTCTAGAGGAAAAGCCCACTGGGGAGGACGAGGAACTGTGACACTGTCAGCCAGCTGAGAATTTAGTGATTGCTAAGATCAATAGCACAGGCCATTTCTCAGGTAGCTAAAAGACTCATTAATGGATTTTGTGTTTGCAGCAAGCAAGGTTGGGCACTGTAAACCTTTAAAAATAAACCCAAGATTTTTTTAGAAAAAAAAGTTTTGCTTTTAAAGTTGTCTGTTTCTCCAAGAACTGACCTGACTGAATTCATCCGAATTTATGGATAAGCATCAGAGTGTTTGTCTTCACAGTTCCTTGTCTTTTCCCCACCATAGCAGACATGGAGGACAGATTCTGGTCCTGTTGCGGTTGGTCACTACTGATTCCTTCCAGACCAGCTTTCTGTAGCTGGATAGCGGCGGATGAGTCTGTGCCCAGCTCTGGCAATGAAGGGAGCGGAGAGGCCCGGAGCCGAGGGCGGTGGGAGCGCGGTGACCCCACAGGTACCTCAGCACCCGTGTTCCTGCAGGTTCTGCCAGAGGTCCGCGGCAAAGGCCACCGGTGAGGGGCTGCGGTGCCTGTCACGCACCCGGGAGAGCGGAGTTTGCTCAAGCCAGGCCACTATCCCGCCGCGGAAGGGGGACACCGGGCCGGCCATGCACAGCCGCGCCGTTTGGTTTTGGCTGCAATGTGCACGCCCACATGCAAATAGCGGCGTCCCCGCCCTCCTTCCCCCCTCCCGCCCCCCCAAACAGCAGCCGCTGCAGAAGGAAAGGGAAAAATAAAAAAAGCGAGGGATCGGAAAAGGAGAGAGGGGAGAGGAGAAGGGAAAGAGGGGAAAGAAGAGACAAACAGGAGAGAGGACACTAAAGGCAAGGCAAGAAACAGGCTGCTGGGCGGCCCCAGCCGGGAAAGGGGCAGGCGACCCCGCCGCGGACGCTCCGCGCCGCCCTATAAGAGCCGCTGCGGGGCGCGGGCCACCGGTAGCGGCAGTGGGGCCGGCGTCAGGAGGGGAGTGCGGAGCGCAGGCTCGGCAGCTCTCGGCTCAGGCTGCGCTCGGCTCAGCTGAGCTGAGCAGGTCTGAAGTGAAGTGAACTGCGTTGGGCTGAGCTGAGCTGAGCTGTCCGCGGGAGCGACGGCTGCTGCTGGCCGGGAGGTAGGCGGCAGAGGCAGAACGGAGCCGGACGGGCGCTCCGCGGTGCTGTCGGGGCGGGCGGCATAGAGCGGGAGGAACAAAGCGAAGAAGTGGTTGGCGTTTAGTGTTATTTTGTTCTGTTTTGTTCTCGATTTCTGGCGTGCCGCCGCCCGCTGTGCCCAGCGTGGCTTGGGAGATGGCTTATTGGGTAGCGGGGGATTGGGATGGGGTTAATAGTGGTGTTTTTTGGTCTTAGTTGTCTTTTCGGTTTTAGTTTGGGGTTTTGGGGTTGTTTTTTTGGGTTTGTTTTTTTTTTTTTGTGTGTGTGTGTGTTTTGGTTTTGTGGAGCTGGTTTGGGGCGGGGATTTTTAGGGATTTTTGTGTGTGCTTATGTTGGTTTTATACATGTATAATTATTTTGTTTTAGCTGATCCTGAGCGAGGCGACTTTGACTTGGCAGCGCTCGTGTAGGGTGGTTCACCTTACCACCGCCGCCGCTTCCAGCCCTGGTGGGTGCTACAAGATAACGGGAGGGTTTTCACCCTTTTCGCTCCGACGCGAATAAATTCAGGGGAGAGGGATGGGGACGAGGAGGCGGGAAAAGGGGAGGTCAGGACCTTGGGATGAGGGGGAATGTAAAAATAAATGATCGATACGGCCGCTTTTGTGATGGGCAAGGGGGTTCAGCTGCACACAACAAATCCTGCTTCCGCATGCTAGGCTGTTGTTAAGTCTGGACTGCTACAACATATCAGCCTGTTTCAAAATAACTGCTGCTTAATTCTGGAGGTGCACAACTGCCCAGATGCTTAAAATATATCAGGAAAATACTCCAATTATACACTGAAATTTCATATTAAACAGTATTTTTGCATGTTTTAAATCGGAAGTGCTGCCTTCCCTCCACCCCCATCCCCAGAGCTGTTGGCCTTGGACATTTTAAGGTTGTACAAATAACTTACTTGAAGGATCAAAGTTGATCTTTAGTGTGTTGGAATAGTCCTTACTGAAGAGAGGAATGTAAACATGTGTTTACATACTTGTGAACATGTGCTAAATTGAAGCCTAAAGATGAGTCGCAGTTTCTTGAAAACTACCAATCTGGATTAACACATTAAAGTTCATTTTGGAGGTGACTTTGAAAATGAGTTGATGCTTGTACTGCAGAGAACAGTCATATCTTGAGGATGTTCCATTAACAACAGATGGCTGTAGAAAGGCTTTTGTAATGGAGCAGTCTCGCTCAGTTTTGAAAGAGGGTCATGGTAGTATGCATTCAGTGCAAACGCTTTTTGTGCGTGGCCCTTATGGCACAGCTTGACTACCTAAAAAGTGGGAGTGGGAATGTGTGCTGAGACTTTCCCGTAACGCACATCATTGCCTGATTAAGCTCTTCAGCTAAATGGATACTGCCTGGGACTCTGCAGTGTGTTACTGATATAACAGATACAAGTGCTGTTGGTGGGTCTTCACAGTTCACTGTGCAGATGTGAATTAATTTATGTGAGAGTGGTATGAAACCATCTGTATCTGCTAGGGTCTGGACAAGTAAGGGCACGATGCCTGCATTTCTCATGTAGTGATAATTCCATAAAGTTGGTTATAAGGGTAAGAATTAGTAGTCAACTCTTGACAAGTGTGGATAAAAGTTTGGTAGTGTGGAACATAAGAGAATTAAGGTTGAACCTGATAAGTTAAGAATGCGTGGCTTTAAAAAAGAGATAAAAATCACTGCTTTTCTTGCGCTCACTGTAGGTGTTTTGGGGAAGATACCTGCCAGCCTCTGTGTTGCAGGAGATCACAGCTGCTATCATCTAGGTCCGAGTCTAATAATCAAGCAGCTAGCCCCAACCATTCACAGTAATTTTCCCCAGATATGTTGCTGCTGCAGTGCACTTAGCTGTATGATGTAAAACAAACACCTCATATGTAGCTAGTTATAGGTTAGATTTTGGCATTTGCAGGAGTTGTGGTAATCCTTTGGGTATCAGTTCCAAATTTCCTCTGAATACATCCGAATACATCTGCATAGCAGTGCAAGCAGGTATGTTGAAAGTTTCTTAATATTGTCACCCAGTGAGATTGAGGCAACTTGATAAATCAGTTTGCCACAGGCAGCTGCTGGCAAACCTTTTTGTAGTGCTAAATTTGTTTTCAAAACCACTTGTTGCCTGATGCTATTGGTGTAAGCACAGACTTGGTCCAGCACACCAGATTCAACATCTGCCATTACAGCGTAAATAAAGAGTGACTCCTGGTGAAATGCAGAATTACAGAAAATGAAATCCCAGGAGTTTTAAAAAAAGGCGAGTAAAACTGTTTTGGTCTTTGTCCAGGAGTAGCCTTTACTCTAGCATTCTGTAAGCTGAACTGGCTTTGCGAGGGTAAAATGGCCTGCTGTGGTACAAGTCACAAGCCTTAGTGACTTGGAAAAAGCAGCTGTGGATCTCCTAACGAGGTTCTGGGCTGGAGCGTTTTCATGTGTTAGTCAAGTGTGATACACACAGTTCATGGAGCGAATCTCCTTGCCCTCATCTCCGCAAGCCTGCAAATGAGTTCACCTGGCAGAATCAGACCCACAAAGACTCAGCAGGAGGAGGATGGGTCTTCAGCTCATCCATCTGTGGCCAGATGTGATCAGCTCTGCTAGTGTTTATTACATGCGTTGCACCATGAAGGCAGAATATTTCTTGGGGTGTGGTTCCTTCAGAACTTTAATCCAGAGTAATTGAAGGTTGCTAGTGAGCTAGTAATGGACCTGCTTCATTTTCCCCTGACTGCCTGTTCTCTCCTCATCCATCTCATTCCTTGTGCTGGCACTGGAGTTCACCAGCCCATGGTGAGTGATTGAGAGCAGACTCTTTTTGCTTGGTGTTTTTTTTTT
>NDXB01000463.1:0-51195 GCA_002631895.1 Agapornis roseicollis | reverse complement strand
ACCCTTTTTTTTTTTTTTTTTTTTTTTTTTTTTTTTTTTTTTTTCCTGTCTATTTCTTTAAAAAAAAAAAAGCAAAGCTAGTCTTGTCTTCTTTAGTGTTTGTCACTGGGGGGGAAGCACGTGAGCTTTCTTCAAGGACTGAGAGGGAGACAGTGTAGGATGGAAAACTGTTGATGCAGCTTTCCTGACACAACAGGCTAACGCTGTAGGAAAAATGGGAGCATTCAGACCTTTATTCACTGTGCTATTAGTGAAAAAGCTTGGTCATAGATAGTAAGAATGCACATCAGTTTGAATGTCGTACATATCCAAACACAAGCTAACCTTTTTCCTCTTGTGTTATTTTCTGGAGGAGTGTTGCTTAGCAGAGCTCTAATTAGAGTCTAATGTGATGAAATGGGTTTGTGTTATGCTAACTTTGTTAGGGAACAATTGGTATTAAGATAGAAAACGGAGAATGGAAGAGCCTTTCCAAGGCTGTTCTGGTTCAGGCTAGATAACAAGGTCATTCTCTGGGAAAAGAACAAACAAAGGCAGAGATCGACAGAGATCACAGAGCACACAGTTCAGAGATCGCTCTGGAGATGTGGTTTCCTTTTTAGCAAATAACAGGCAGGGCTGTGTGGAAGATAGAGGTGGCCAAAACCTGTTACCACCCTACTTGCTTGGCTCGCTGGAATGATCTGCAGTTTTGCTTTCACATTTCCAAGTGAATGCTTGTTACCAGGAGCAGGCAAGCAAACCATGCAACTAATACTCATTAGCGTTCTTGATTGTTAGCTTAGTAAATGCTAAACTTGAGCCATGCGGACACTCTCAGAGCAGCGGTGGTGGTGATTTAGATGAAAACAGCAGGGCTAGGATGCAGGAAAACATGGTTCCCAGCACCTGTGCCCATCTTCTTCTGAAGGCTTGCCCCTCTTTCCTCTTACCTGCTTTCAACATGGTTGTAGCAATGACATGACAAAAGATTGTACTTTTCACAAAGAGGAGTGAAAGTGGTTGTTTTTCCTCACCTGTGGCAGGTAACACATCTTTTTAAAGACAGTGTTGCTAGTGTCAGTAACCTGGGGTTTTAAGTCCCAGGTTTTCAGATGTAGTGTCTGCTTTTCTAGTGATTTTGGGTTTTTTTCCCTTCCAAAGAAACAACTTCTCATGTGTTCGTTGTCTGAGAGCTGTATTCATGGGGAATATACTGGTATTCCAGGGATTTATCGATCGCTTTTTTCCTCTTCCCCATATTGTAACTATGCTCCCGTAACAAGAGTCTGTCTATGGCTGCTATAAAAGCAGAATTAGGAACAAATTTGAATGGATTTAAAAATTCTGAATCCTCAACTGAACAATAAAACAGCACCAGTTTTTTTTCTGAGCACAAACACTTCATTCTGGTAGCAGTACAGGAGTCAAAGTTCAAAACCTACTTCTCCCCTAAATGAAACATTTGTATTTAATAAACTAAATTGATCCTGCATTTTGCATTTTTGTTTTACTAATAGGCAATGTGGTTCTTATCTAATTTCTTTGTTTAAAAGGATTTTAGACATTTTAATTATTCTTTATTAAGCCAGAGCAGTAATACTGCTTTGTTTCCCAGCTCTCTCAAACCTGTATTTAAATATTCATCCAAAAGTAAGCACTAGGAGTTTTTCTACTGTCTTTGGAGAGATCTGGACTTGCTTCCTTCTTTTAGTAAACTGATACCATCACCTGTACACAATCTGGTTTCAGATTTTTTTTTCCAGATGGTATTTTTGGTGTGTTATTTTGCTGTTCTCCTGATTGCCGTGTCCTCCAGACCTTAATTCCTAGTTCTTGTGACCTGCTTTAATTTTTCACACTACTACATCTATCTTCCCAAATGTATTTATATATAAAAGCAGACATAATTACAGTCAAATTGGTTGTCTGTGGGAGTAGGCTTTTGCTCTGTTGGAACTTTCTCAGCATCACTAAGGATAAACTAACCTCACTAAAAAGAATAAGTAAGTGGTTTGGATCCTCTGTCTACTAAAAGCTTGCAGAACTTCACAGTTCTGTCATGCAAGCTTACTGCTGTTCCTTTTGGTATTTCATGCCACTTCTGTGCTTACCTGAAGTGTTTTCTGTCCTGAGCCATTTGCTTGAAATCAGGTAGGCAGCAGCTCTTCACCTGTGCTTGGTTCCTTGAAACTATTAGAGCAAACATACGGAGCTCTGTCCTGAATCCTTCTGCATCATGAGATGTAGCTTAGGACATGAACAAACTCTTGTCATCTTTCTCTTAGATCTGTCTGTGCATGAAGCTAAAATACCTGTATGTTAGCCTGCTTTGCAAGTCTTAACTGTTGTGCTGAGCCTATGGGTTGCAGCTTCAGCAGCAATGGGAGTATGGGTTATACAGCTGGAGTTCAAGAATATAAAGTGTGTGGAACAACTGCTCCCTCTGTGGATCAGGCAAAAAAGGGAAGATTGGCACACATTTTCTGGCACTGCTCCATGCTGGCTGCCCTGTGCCACAGCGGGCTTCCTTATCATGTGTGCCAATTATTTTCATATGCCTCTTATGAATAACCATAGAGATAAGAGGTTATTGAACTCTGTATCAGTTGCCAAGATTGATCAGAAATTCATTCCTCTCCATAGCTGACACTTAACTGCTTTCAAAAGTACTTGGACATCTGTTTATCACCTCAGTGAATGACTGACTTCCAAAATCCATACAGTTATATGGTAGCCATGTGGGAGCCAAGGTCTTGTTGTAGGCTTTAAAGGATCAGACTCTGCTCAGGCTGACAGTGGATGCTAAATACTGCCTTTGCCAGTTTATTGCTTTTTTCCAGAAATGTCATTTCCTTTCATTGTGCTAGAGGCTTTTTCTTGGCTGATGTTTTTCTGCATAGGTTAGGGATATTTTCATTTCATCTGCTGTTACTTACATCTATGCCGCAGATATCAGTGTGGTTGTATAGGTATCAAGCTTAACAGTCAGCTTATTCTTTATGCCAATGAATCTCAAAGGCACCACTGGGGTATTTTCAACAGTATAAGCCATGTTGTATTCTGCTCTGCTCGTGAATGTACATGCTGGTTTATGGCATGATGGTCCCAAATAGCAAAGATTAAAAGGAAAATAACAGTAAAGGTTCTTTTGATGTTACAGGGTAGGCAAACACCTCAAACAGCAGTTTAATCTTGTACTGTGTGCAGTTTGTGTCCGTGTCTTCTCCCAGAATAAAGAGCAAGTTACAAAACTAATATGTATAAGACACTCCTTTCCAAATATCCTTATGGAGGTGATGGCAAACCTGCAAGGCTTGGTAACTTTGCTCAATAGAAGACACAAGCATACTAGTGATGCTCCCTGTACTGTGTAGTAGAATTGTGGAGCACCTCTCAGCGTTATATTTTGTTAAACCAGATCTGTGGCTGCTTTGTCTGAAGTGATCCAATGACCAGGATGTGCTATGGAAAGGGTGGTGGTGCGAAGTGTTTCTGTCCTAACACCATCTGAGCTCATGGGTTTCTTTTCCTAAAAGGTGATGAGGTTGATGACTTTCATGAGGAAGCCCTGACTTACTTCTCCTACTTGAGCCAGCTGCCAAGCAGAAAAGTACCCTTTCCAATGTGAAATACTTCACTATACTTCCTAGTTGCAAAGATAATGTCCTTAAGTGGGATGCGTCATCAGCTGGAAAAAAGGCTGAGGCTGTGTAACACAGCCTATTGCAGACTGTACTGACGATACCGTAGTTGCTCAGAGATCAAAGCTTAATGGCATGAATTGAGCTCAAATGTCGCAATTATTATTTTAGCAGGATGTTCTATTATTTCGAGATTCCACTAGAGAAAAGCTCATTCTTTGAGAGCTAAAAAAGAGAAATATCTGCCAATATGGACTATGGAATTTTGGACATTGGCCGTGACAAAGCAAATTACCTTGTGTGTTTGCTTTTGCCAAAGAATGGACTAGGATTTGGCTTTTTTTTTTGTAGGGGTGAAAAAGGGGACATTCAGTGTGATGTTGAAAGTTGAAATGCTTCATGTATTTCACAATCCTCCCGTAGAAGCTGGGTTTTTTTGTTAAAATAGATGACTCTATTTCATATTGAGTGTTATATTTGACATTTAAGAAATTGCTCTTGCCTAAGGCCGTGCCACAGTCTCTTTCACGTGCTTTTCTTTGAGTCAGTCCAGCTGTGGTGCATATAAGCTTGACATCTTCCATTGTACTGAAGCTGTGCTTGTTTTCACTAGTGAGCCTTTAGAGCATGCTACAAGTAACAAGAACCAGTTGTTGTGGTCATTCTGGTAGGCAGGCATTGCTCCTCTGTGACCTGGGACAGGTTTTGAAAACAGCTGGGCATGTTGTGACACAAAGGAAGCTTATGAAAGGCCAAGCCATGTGTCAGAATGTGCCTGTATGTAAATGTCTAAGGAGGCACTGAAGACCTTGGAAAACATAGTTCAATTTGTATTGCTGCGTACTTTATAAGCTAATTCTTGACTCTCTGAGAGACTGTTCCCTATAGTTTAACTCTGACTGGTAGGGATGGGCCCACTTGTGCCTCAGAAATACATCTTAGGAGTTCAGTTCTTAGAGAAGAGGAAAAGTTGATACTCTGAAAAGGGATTTCAGGGTTTATGATATTACTTCTGGGCCAGGTCTTTCAAAATCATTGTCTGCTCAGCTGTTCATAGCAGAGCACTCAGAAGGGTGCAGCATATAATACACTGACTTCTGAAAAATACATATGCACAGTCCTAGTGCCAAAGCTGAATATCTTTAGAAATCCCTTACCATTTTGCCTAATTAGTTGGGAGGCCAGGCATCTGCCCCTAACATAATGCTATATTCGCTCCAACCGTTGTCATAGCCAGATTCAGGCTCCCATCCCTGTGTAGCACCTAGTACTGCAGACAGAACCTAGTATGGGGTTATGTCACTGTTTTAATAGCAGCAGCTAAAGCAGGCTGTGAATACGTATTTTGTTGTCAGCCTGTGCTAAAACAGGTAGAATCCTTTCCCACTGGCTGCCTCTGTTTCCAGTCTTTGGTGAGGTTGGGAACTTTAGAAAACATCTGTTCAGTGCTTTGTAGCTGTGTGCCTGTTGCCTTCAGGATTCTGTGTACTAGTAAGATGCTACGTGTCTCAGTTTCGTCTGGACCAGAGGTGGCAGGTTGATTGAGGGATTCCATGAGACTGTGTCATTGCTTCCTGATGTTTTGGCACTATCCTTTAGTATTAGTTTTACAAAATTTGACATGCTCCTCAAAGAGGTAAAAAGAGTTAAGCTGGTGCTGGATTAGCATGAAGGAGTATCTTAAGGTACATCTGTCATACTAACTGTTGTTATTTAGAGTGCAGGTGGATGGCCATGTTGAAAGCAATGTACCAGTTGCTTTCAGAATTAGTAAGCACTGGAGAAATAAGGCCAAAACCTGCTTACTACCTAACCTAAGGCCAGATAGCCTGTGTAAAGTGATGTAAACTAGTAGAGGATCTTGCCAGGAATTGCCACCCAAATACTGTTGTTTGTGGTCCTAATTAAATTGTTGCCTGCTGACACAGAAGCTCTCAAATTCCATTGTTAGCAACAAGGAGTCCATCTAACCCTTGTGGTGTGATCTGGCTCATTTTTGAAGAAGGCGGCATTTCTCACTGACTGACCATCTAAAAGTGGAATAGGAAACCTGATGTCTGATACTCATTTGGCAAATGGGAGAGAAATGTCCTCTGTGCAGAGGTTATGAAAGACCTGCTTTTAGTGTCTGTGTGTCTCTACTGATAACGATCCTGTGTCCCAGGCAGCAGGCTGTAGGTTCAAAGCTCACACCTCCGCTGCTGATCCTGCACTGCTTGTGGTTGCCACAGAGTTTAATGGTGCTTAAGCCAGGAGACTGAAGTGTGGGATCTGGTGGCCATATTCTCATCTCTGCTTTTGTTTTGCTTTGTTTTGTGGCCTCAGGTGAGTTGCTTGAACTCTGCGCTGCTAATGTTTTTCATGACACCTCTTTGTAACTTAATTCAGGCTTCTCAGGTTAAACGACCTTTTTAAAAGAGAAATACTGTTATTCGTATGAAATTGTAGTTGTTTGGGTGTCCCCTCTTTCCTAGAGCTCTAGAAAATAAGATTTTTCACTTCTTGAAACTTTGAGACAGGAATATCAGATTTGCTTCTATGGGTTTCGAAAGCTTTGTGTGAGTTGTTTTGGCCGCAGAATGGACATTCCTTCTCATTCTTTGTGCACTGGCTGTGTCTGATACAGTATCTGCAACTAGGTTTCTAGAAGCAGGGTAAAAAATTTCTTACATTTGTCCACAGCTGCTTTTTATCTAGGCCAATCTCAACAGAATTGCTTCCTACTCAGTCTCATTTGAAGCTGCATAGATGAAGAGTGTTTTTTCCTTTCTGGGATTTGTGAAAGGTATGGTGAGGGTGCCTACCAAGTACCTGTGCCTTGAGAACTTCTTAAGGCCTTGCAAAGTCGTAAGGTGTACAAAGTGGATGTAGTTGTGTAAGCCTGTTGGTTATAGCTGCTATGCTGGGAGAAGCTAAATCCTGGTGCTCTCTGGAGAAGTGCCCAGTACACTAAACTTTAGTTTGGGAGATGTGGATTTAATTCTGGAATCTTGGTGTAATCTGTACTTCTGGTACCCAAATGCCCATTTAGGGCACTAGGTCTCTGTTGTTTGAGTCTTGAGTCAAAATGTCAGCTCATGAGGTGGGCAGTTCTGTCTTGCCTTGGGGTTCACAGCCCTCATGGGAACCTGCTCTCAGCTGATGGTAAATGGAGCACTGGGGGACTTTGGCCTTGGAGCTGGACTTTGCAGACTTTACATAGCTTATGATACTGCCCCACAGAATGCAGCCTAACGCTGTCTAAAGGAAATGAAATGTTAGGACATTTCTCAGCATTTCCAAAGAGCAGTGTATTTCTGCTGAAATCTGTTGCTTGTTCTTTTGTTGTCCGTTTTCTTACAAAGTGGGTTTTGTTTGACTTGATACATATGTAGGCAAAAGCTACACTAGATCATAGAATTATAGAATAGTTAGGGTTGGAAAGGATCACAACGTTTTGTCTAAGGCAGAAAGTGTAAAGTGCTATACGATGTCTCATCATGGGAGAGGAACAGCACTGGCACTAGTAGCTCAGACCTGTGCTCTGTCCAGCAAATAATGCCTTCTTCCCCACTCTCCCATAAGGGTGTCATCTCCAGATATTAGACTGGTACTCTGCATGGCTGCACAGTCTGTAGGGCCACCAGTGGTGATAGCCATTGTGATATGGAAAGTCTGACCAAGAGAACACGGGCTGGTAACTGATTTCATGTATGCCACTGAACCTTCATCAGCTAGTAGAAGGTTTTAACCCTGCTGACCAGGACTGGGTTTAAGCAATTGTGAAGACATAAAGTGTCTTCTTGCCAGAAGCCTGGAATGTTCCAGCCTCAGAAGGTTTGATAAGTTCGCCTTGTTCCCTGTCTAAATAGTGATTTCTTCTCTAGGGGAAAGGTTTGGTTGGTTTTTTTTTTTGCCCCCAAAAGAAAGCAAACAGCTGCATTGTTTGCAGAAAGCTGCTTTTGAAGGCTGTTTTATGTTTACTTAGTACAGACACCAGGCATGGGGGTGGGGAATTGATTCTCTGCCACTTGAGCCTTTTTTCCTGCTTTAAATCTACAGCTGTAAAAATACATTTCTTTGTATTTAAGATAAATTGGACCTGGAAACTTTTGGCATGCCAGCTAATGGACTTTTCAACAGCCGTTTTACTTCCAAGTAATGAGTAACTCTCATCTAGAAAGAAAGGGTTGGTCAAAGCATGTGTTTCATTGTCAGTGCTCTCAAAGGTTGCCTTTTAGCCTAGCCTAGGAGCAATTGTCTGAACTGAAGCCCTGTAGGTCTGGAGGCTGTGCAGGGTTTCTGCAGTGGGGGGGAAGTGTTGCGTGTAGTGAAGCTTCTACAAAGGCAGACCGTGGGCCAAGTGTGGGGATACTGTGCTTTAATTGTGATGGGTGGGTTGTCCGCTGGTCTGGGCGAGTGGAGAAGGTCCTGGTCCAGTGTTAGACCTTTGCTGAGAGCAAAACAGGAACCCCAGGCTGGATCAGGAGGTACAAGCAGATTTGCTCTGTACCTCACATCTATCTTCTGGTTTCCACTGTTTCTGCAAGCTAAACAGTTTCTTTGTAAGTTCTTCCCTAGGAAAAGACTTGGGGAAGCTCTATCAGAAGGTCTGGCGAAGTATTCAGATGTTTTTTTCCTTAATCCCTCTCTCCTGTATTTTTTTGTCAGGAACTGGGAAAAGTTGAGACATCGGACAAAGAGCATGTTAAGAGCATGTACATCTCAGTGCACGTTGGTAGAGCATGCAGGGACCTCTGTGTAACTGGATGCCCACCATTTACTTGGTGGCAAAATACAAAATGGCTTCTTAATCCTTACTTTGTCTTGGCTGATTAACCAAATGGTTGTTGCTGTACCTAGGTACTTAGGTTGCTGTGCCTATCCAGACATAGGATAGAGCATATGTCTGGATTTAGGATGTTATTCCGAATGTGCATGGTTTGTTTGGATTATCAAACAGCCCCATCTGATGACATCTGTTTATTTGTATTAAGGTGTCAGTTTGATTTTGCACCTGTGTTGCTAGACTGTTGTACCTGAAGTAGTGGGCAGTCTGAGTCTCCCCTGGTGCACTCCATGTAGTCTGAGTTTTGCAGTTGTGTAGTGTATGTGGTGAAGAGGTGGAGAAATGATGAAGCAGAGCTAGATAAAAATAGATTTCTGAGTGATGAAGACAAGTAATTCTCATGCCTCTAGGCTTAAAATTGCTTTATACAGGTGTATCTTCCTGTACTGGAAAACATAATACAGTTTTCCAGCACAGGTGTTCACACAATGAAAAGATTGGTTGTGAAAATCGGATGTCTTACACAAAGACCTCTCCACAGCTGAGCTGCATAATGTGTTGCGGTTAAGGAAATCCTTCCTACTTTCACAGAGCAAGTGATCTGTAAAAACAAGAGATTGCACTTTCAAAGTGTCTGTCTAGTATTGGCAGGTATAAGTCCCTATTCTCTTCAGCATGGCTGTGGTACTTTGCACCACAGAAAACTTACGCTATGGTGATGCATTCTTGCAGCTTTTCTTATTCTAGACAGAAACAGTGTTGCTTCTTTAGGCGGCATTTGGGCTTTAGCTGGTATTTGTGTCTTTTGGCTCTGCAGTGCTTACTGGCAAGTTTGATTACCCAGCTATGTTGAATTTACCAGACTAGTCTGAAGTGGAGATACAGATGGACTTCAGCTCCAGCTGATCTTGGAGTGTTGCAACTATCAGTTTTGTCTATTTTCAGCTGGAAGAATATCTGAAAGGGTGCTAACCCATTTTCCTCTGAGATTCTTAGTTTGCAGAGGATTTTTTGATGTGCTAGTAATTCAGGTGGACCTAGTTAGCTTGTACCAGAAATGAACCAAATATGTCAGCCTCTGTGGATCAAAATTGGAGACAGCTCTAGACATCAACAAACCTGTACTACCTGGTCTATAGCAGATACTAGGTCAGAGTATGTCTTTGAAATGGTCATGGCTGTAAGAAATGGACTGGTGGTGCTGATGGTGATTAGTCCAAGTATTAGTTCCTGTCCCCTAGTTTAATGTAGAGACTTAGCTGGTAGTGCCTACATCTGTGCCAGGTTTTTCAGTCTTCAGGCACAGTCCTTATAAATCAGTGTTTTTGTTTCGTTTGAAACTTGTATCCAGGCAAAGGAGCCTTACTTGAAGGCCAGAACATTTGCTTTGGTCCCCATAAAGTTTAGCTGAACTCCAGAGAGCTGGAGTCCAAGCAGATGGCCACAGCTGAATCTTTGGCTGCACAGGCTTCTGCTGATCAGCTCAGACGTGATAAATGATCAGATATGTGGCCTTATCTCACTACAGTTTGCTAGTGCAATGTGAACTCTGTATCATCTACAAAGCAGTATTTCTGTGTTCTTCTGGATCCTGTGGACTGACTGCAGTTGTAAAGGATCAATGTCTGGATTTTCACTGATGTTGATTAAACCCATGGTTAGTTTGAGCATCCCACAGACTGATTCAAACTTTATTCTGTCTCTGTGGAGGGTATTAAGGCATGGGGAGTTGGGTTTATTTACATTGATGGCTTGGTCCCTTTGGCTCTCCCTGGGATCCTTCCTGCACTTTATATTCATGGATTTTGGTGTTTGGCTGTAATTGCTAGAAAATTACAATTACTATTGGAAAGTAGCTTGTTGTAGAGAACTGACAGTACTGTAGAGGTGGAATATGGAGTGGGTACTCTGAAGACCCTTCCAAAGGTAAAACCAGTGATTGTAGAAGGTTGCGAAGTCCCTTCCTGACTTCTGCTTCTGTATGCTGAACTCATCCAGTGGCTGCAGGATTGGACTTGGGCAAAAATGCTTATCGTTTGTGGCGTAATGCAGAGCACAGCAAAGCAAATGGAGGTCTGTGACTCAGAGACCAGTATCCTTGTGGGAAAACGCTTGAAAAGAGCAATTCTCCTAGTGAAAGATTTTTTGCACCAGGTTAGTGGTCACAGGGCACTTGTGCACTATGTGAGTAGCATTCCAGGTTGCTCAGAGGGTGAGTAAAAGCACTGTTGCCAAATCACCTGAATCCTGAGCAGAAATGGAAGTAAAGTGGAAGGGGTACAAAGGAGGAGTGATAACGTTTTCTGCTTAGTTTCATCTCTGGGTTAGATGTTAATTGCAGCTTTGTGTAATACTGACATGCAGTTGAGGTTCTGCAAAGCCTCGGTGTATCCAGACTGGTAAGCAAATGTAAGCTTTGGGTCATTGAGCATGGGTGCACAGTCCTCAGCAGCAAGTGATTGTCCTCTGAGATTGTTCACGAACAGCAGTGTTTTTCCCTGCTGTGGATGTGCTATAAGCCTGTCAAGTGTCTGAGTGCGTCTATGAATTCATTGTCTCTATGTGCGTGCAGTTGGAGTGTGTTAGTGTCAGGGTGCTCCAACAAGCAGGAAGCCCTGGGCAGGAGAGGAAGGCTCTTGTCAGGTTAGTTGTGCACCCTTCTGTGAAGGAGTGTCTGTAGAAGTTGAATCAGTGAATTACAGCAGTACGTGGCGAAGTTCATGAGCCTGTGCTGACTGAACACTCAGCTGCCTGCATGCTGACATGAGGTTCAATTTGTGGGGTTTTGTAGGCGTCTTATTGTTCGTTGGTTCCCTGTACTGGCATTAAGAAGTACTGTTGTCCTGTTGTGATACTACAGAGTAATTATCTGTAGAACTTGGTGTAATGGGCTTAATTGTTCTTGTTAGTCATGTTAGGGAAACTTTTTTTTGTTGCACAGACTTACATAGTTAGAGACAAGTTTTTAGTCTATAAGTCACTGTATTAATGTCATTTACTTTTGGGTGAGACTTAAATGTCACAAGTGTTCATTAACTTAAAGCTCACATCCAGGATTCCCATTTATTATCTATCTCCAGTATAAGACTGGTCAGAGCATTTCCTGGGGAAGTTTTATGTTCCTAGCACACTTATGAATTTTGGGAACATTTTCAATGCAGTTTGCATTCAGGCATGCAGCTCTGAATCTGAACAGGGCTGGGGTACTGGTATGTGGGACAGTAGAATCAAAAGCATGTGTGTTCCCAGATGTTCTGGGGAATGGTTCTCTCATTGTGTGTTTGGGTCGGCTGCTAGCTGTCCTGTTAACACTGAGCCTGTCAGCAGAGTGTATTCAAGTACATACATCAGATAATTTGATGTGGATTAACTAAATTCCTTTGTGGACGCCTACTCAGGATGAAATTACTCGTAATCTGAAGTGGCCTTAAACTCAAAAGTAAATTAATCTATGCCAAATTAATTCTGGTAAAAAGGTTTAATGATGCTTAACTAATCACACAGGAAGCTTCCATTTGACTGAACCTTCCTGGAAGTCTCTGTGTATCCAAGCCTATATAATGCTATTATTAATAGCCACGAAAATGATTGATGTTTTTTTTGACCCTTTATACTTTCTCATACTCTCACAAGATGTGTCCTGAATGCACCCAGTTAACAACACTGTTGGAAGCCAAGTGGTTACAAAACCTGAACACTGATTCAACAGCAATTTTCCATTCACTTTATCCAAATATGAACGGCTGCAGGGCCATTCTTAGTCACTTACCTTCAAGGAAATGGATGTTTCTCCTTTGCCTGTTAAGTGCATTGCACTTTCTCCTGCAAGTGGCTGTGTTAACTAGACTTCAAAACAAAGGCTTTTGGCATGAGGCTTTTCACCATTGTAAAAGTAAATATGGAAAGAAGGCAAAAAAAAAAGAAAACCCAAAGGTTGAATTGTATGGTTGAGCCTCATTCAGGAAGGGTCTCCAAGTCAGCTTTCAAAGCCTATGATTTATTTTTCCTTGGTTTTGCTCTTGGAATTTTTGGGCAGGAAAGAAGCAAATTGTTGTCTGTCAGGTATTGCATTCTTTTGTGCCTTGGATCTCTGATGTAAGAAACCGTGAGTGATCTTAGTGAGACCCATGAGACTTGGCTGGAATGCATTGGGTAGGAAAGCACTGGTGCCTTTTCTGATCTGACTGATACAGCTTTCCCCTTCAACTCTTTTTTTTTTTTTTTCTTTTTTTCTCTTTTTTCCCTTTTTTTTTTTTTTCCCTCTAGTTAATGCCCAGCCACATCATCTCTGCTGTGTACTGCCACTGCTGCTGCACAACGGGAGCGAGCTCCTAGGCTTTGCTGACAGAAGATGGCTTTCTGGACACAGCTGGGATTGCTGCTATGGAAGAACTTCACCTACAGAAGACGACAGACTGTAAGTATTAGCCAAGGCTTTTCTTTTTAGGTCTAAGCTGTAGCCTTGTATCTATGTGTAAGCATCCTGTATCTTAATGTTTTATCACTAGTGGTCTCTAGCAGAAAAACTGATCTGCCTTCGAAAAGACCCAGGTCAAATTGAAGAGTTTCAGGTGGACAGAAACCAGGGGTTGAAGGTGCTCAAGACTTCTGTCCTGAATCCCAGCATGAGAGAGTGTCAGAATAATGAAATGTTCATGTCAGAACATGGCAGAGAGGGTGTATCACTGCCATGTGCAGCAAGGAAGATGTTAAATGAAAACCTGTGCTATGCCCTGCTCTGCTCTGCAGGTGAGGCATTGCCAGACTGCTGCGATGTGTGCTCCAGTCTAAAAGCTTTTGACTGCTGTAAGCTGCAACAACGTAATTGTGCCATTTCCTAATGACAGAAGTGGTGGAGGCAGTAGCAGGCATTTTCAATCAGGGAGAGAAACTGAAGCCTGTTGTGTAATTTTACCACAGGAGGTGTACTTTAAGGAACTAGCATGAGACATGTTACATTGGCGTGAAGACAAATTCAAACAATTGATGTTTTTCTACCAAGGTGCATTCTGATTAGTTTAAGTTCCAGCCTCACCATCTGTTAGCAGTGTGGGAATGCACCTGTTAGACAACATGCAGTCAGAGTTTTTCTGTGTGGACAAAGCCACAAGAACCTGAATCCAGTATGGTGTTCTTAAAATTCTTCTGCCTTTGCATTAATGAGACCTCACAGAATGCTGTAACTCCTGCAAGCAGCTAAAAGCCAGGGAAAAATGTGCTAATTGCCCTTCAGGGATTTAGGGGATATAGGGCATGTTGGACAAGGGCATGTCCTGTACAATGGGCTTCTGCAGAGGATCGGTCCTGTTAGATCTGACCTTGAGGTGGTATGAGTAGGGAATGTGAAGGGAACATAAGTTACTGAGGCGGTGAGTGGAAAGTGGTATCTCTGATAAGCTTCTCAACCCTGCAAGAGTCAGGGTGCTTGCCAGCTGGTTGGGGCTGGGTTGTTTTAGAAGCTTGGAGTCACAAGGGAGGAGAGGCTATCATATTCACCACTAGAGATGGAGACAGTCCCTGAAGTCTTTGCTCAGGTGTCTGACTGAGGCTTGTGCCCAGTGAACTGAGCTCGAATTAGTCCATTCTTAAATAAAACCAGAGAGAGGAAGCTGATGGTGTCTTTCATTTTTCCTGTATGCCTCTGTGGTTACGAAGCTGCCAGTGATGGCAGTAGTATCTGTGTGATGGACATTAGCAATAGGTTGAGTATGTGTCAGTGAAAAAAGCCTTCCCGCTTGTAGGTTTGTCGTGATCTTGGATCTGCTCAGCTATTTCTTGGTACTTTCTGGCAGCTTCTGCATCAGTTTCCGATCAAGTAGCCTAAAGGGTTGAGACTTGAAACTGCTCATAGTCTGTTTCACACTGGTATTATCAGTCAATTTGCAATCAAGGCCTAAGACATTGCTTGTTTTTGCAGGGTTCCTGTATTTGTAGGGTTTTTCTCAATAACGGTTTCCATTTGGGCTTTACCTGAAGGTATCAGGAGGGTAAGGCCATTTAGCAGAAAATGGCAGAAGAGTAGCAGAACATCTCACAACACTGTTATCATGGCTCAACAGTTTTAGCTGTTGTTTTTACTTTTAGGAGCTCATTGTCCTTGAGCTGGGCGTGCTAGTAATGGCTCATTTGTGCTTACTGAAGAGGTAGCTCAGAAGCAGTTTGATCCTTACCCTTCTTCCCATAAGAAGAGTGGGCTAGCCTTTGCTTCCCACCAAACCCTCTGCCTTGGCTGCTGTGAGTTTGGGCTGCATTGCGAAAGCTGGGGTTCAAAGCTCACCCTGACGTGTGCAATTCAAAGTGTTACTTTGTACTGGATAACTTCCAACAGCACTGGGGTGGGGGGGAAGGAGTTTACAGAGGCAGAGGGAGAAACAAAATCATGTTTGGGGTTCACTGTATGTTCTCCCTGCTGTCCTGCGAAGGAGGAGATGCCTTGAACTTGCGTGAAGAAACTGGTCAGCTGCTGATAGTCCCCTTCACTGAAACTGGGCCACAAAGGTGATGAGTGTGGTTGACAGTGAAACGGGGTGATAGTTTGGTTAGTTCTTGCTCAACAGATTTCCTGTTGACACAGTGTAGATCTCAATATTTAATGGCATCCTGTGTCATCAGCCAACTGGTATAAATTTGGCATGCTTCAGGGACTAGCCTCAGTAAAATCAGGAGCAGTTTGTGCTTGGCTGAATGCTGCCTCTGGATTCACCTCCCCAGTTCAAATAGGATGTTCTTCCAACTTCAGATGGAGCAGGAGTGGCAGAGGGGTTGGAGATTTGAAGATTATTTCACTATTTTTCCCAGGCTGGTCTAGCAGTTTCAGCATGAAAGGAGATTGATCTTCCAGTATCTACTTAGTAGGAACCTGAGTGAGACATTTGGTATCTCTGTCTTTCTTCCTCTGTAAAGGCCACAGTGGATGAAAAATCCTGTCACAGGAAGGTCAGGAAGTGTTAGGAAAGGAACATACTGACCTTCAAGAGCAAAGCAAGAGAATTCAGTTTTTGTTGAACAGCACAAGAGGCTAGCCAGGGAGTCTAAACGATTGAAATGCTGCTGAGACACTGAGCTTGACCCCATGCAAGATGCTGGTACAGTAGTTCCCAGTTGTCTCTCACTAAGGGCATTTCAATGGCTGCCATGAAGTTTCAAGTCTTCAGCTGTAAAGGCACAACTCAGTCAGTCCAAGCTGCATCCCTTCTTTCTCTGTCTTCCCCTGAGCCTGTCAGTCTGAAGTTAGACATACGTGTGCAGAGGTATATGGCGCTGTGCATGTAGTCTACATGTGGTTACCTTCATGATTGTGTAATTAACCATAATCAGGCATGATTTTGAGGAGTTTCTCTTTTGAGGAGGTATGTGTGCAGTTGGCCAGGCTACTGCTTCAACAGTACAGCTGTTTGGACACTACTGCTCACCCCAGTGTGGTGTCACTGGGTCTGATACTTCTCTGAACAAGACAGGGCTTGATCTCAAGGGCAGCATCTCATCACTGATTCTGTGGCAGCAAAAGGGCTGTGAGAGGCTGTCTATCTTGATCACTCTGAGAAACTTCCACAAGCCCAGCTGATGCCACTCTCCTCCAAACAGTGTAGTAGCAATTGCATGCTCCTTCCCTACAGCCAGAGTGGCAGAGGGCTGTGATGTGTGCCAAAGCATGGGCATTGAATCTGGAGAAGAAAATGACTTGTCCTGGTTTTATAGCCACCTTTGTGTCAGGAGGAGGAAAAGCTATGCCATCCTGGCAGCATCTGTGAGGGGATCCCAAAAAGGGAAGGAATAAACAAGTTGTCAGTGCCCTAGCTCTAAGCATCTGACCTCTGAGAGCCAGACTACTGTTCAGTGCAGAAGGAAGCAGGCTGTGACTGTTAATGGCTATGTGTGTGCTGCCATTACATTGTTTATTGTACAAACAGAAACCAAAGATAATGAGGCATCTGCCTGGCATTGTTTTTAGTGTGTCTTATCCAGTTGTCATACAGTATGTGCATGAAAACAGTATCCCAGACTCATCCTACAGAGCCTGGCACTGTTACCAGGTGTGCCTGGGGGACTGTGATGCTTGATTCTTATGTCTTCCAGATAGGGTTGCTATTGTTTGGATGTTAGCCATTAAGGGTGTCTGTGAAGAGCCATCTTAGATGGATCAAGTGGCATTTGCTTTGATTTGATTTAATGTGGTGTTATTACAGTGTGAGATTTTTTTGAGGTATGACAGTGACCTAGAAGTCTTATCTGAAAGATTGCATGGAGTGTCTTGTGCTGAGTGTCAAGAGCTTAATTTTAGCTGTTAATGGTGCAACATGGGAAAACATGTTTGCAGAGATTCTGTATCCCACTGGGGTACAAGTCTTACCCTATCTGGCTTGTAATAAGAATGATGTAGACATTATATTAGAAAAGATGGCGTTTTCCAGGAAAGAAGGTGAAAAGATTTCTCTTTACCTGACTGAGAAAACGCTCTGGTTTCCTTCTCCCAAAGGAGGAAAACCAAAAGAAGTAGCAGCATTAAAAGCATTTTGTTTCCCTTGTCTCATGGCTTGCCTAAAAATGTATGTTTAGGCAGCCTTTCCGGAGTGGGAACGGAGGGGTATGGCTGGTGAAGCTCAAGCCTGGGAAATCTCAGCTTGTGTCTCAGAGGCTGTAGGCTGAAGCGTTGCTTTGTCCGCATGCTTCCCTAGGATGCAGCACATGTTTGTGAATTTTTTTGTGCTTCAATTTCCTGTTTGAAAAAATGCGCTCCGTTTAGTAGCAGACCTTTCTTATATTCTTGTCTTGTCCCACTAAATAACTGAGTTCTTTGTCTTTACCTGACACTCGCTGCCTGTCTGTAGATACCCTGAACCAGTCAGTGCCTATCTTTGGGAACAAATGTGTACTAAAACAAAACTGAAATGAAGTATGAGCATAATTTTAGCAGCTCTGCCTTCTTGATACCAATATACTTGTACAGCACTGAAATGGAAAGATTTGGCATACCTATGCACTGGCACAATTCCTGTGCCTGATATATTAGGGTGTAGAAGCTCAATGGTTTACTGTGAGAATGGGATGCAATTTCTTTCTATTTCTTCTAAAATGTGAGGCCAAAATCCAGCTCAGTTTTGGAAGATTCACTAGAAAGCTTCTTTCAGTCAGGGAACACGAAGAACTACAAAAAGCCGGAAATAGCCCTTAAGCAGATCCAGTTTAGTCCAATAACTGGCACATATCAATGAGAAAAGTCTGTAATTCTTTGCAGGTTATCCTCTGAAGCTGGAGGAACAAACTTCTTGGTCCTGGAATGCATAGGCAATGTGAAGCGAGGCAGTACTTGCACTACTGTCCTGACTTACAAGCAGATTGTCCTGGTAACTCTCTTCTGTCCTGTATTTTGAGTATGATGTCTTAATATTTTCTTTGTTGTTTCCAGTTCCAGCTGCTGATTGAAGTTGCCTGGCCTCTGTTTATCTTCTTCATCTTGATCTCTGTAAGACTTTCATATCCGCCCTACGAGCAGCATGAATGTAAGTACCAAACACAGCAGCTGTACCCAGAATGGTGGTTGTTTCATAGTTAAAAGGCAATAATGGAGCTGGCAAGACACAAAGAGCAGGGGCAGTGATTGTGTACTTCATTCAGAAATCTCTAGAGAAGTTTTAATGGTTCCTTTCCTTCCACCCTGGGGACTGCAGTGTGTTCTGACATGTTAATCTTGCTCCAAATTATACACATTCTGGATGTTTTTCTTGACGTTTCTCTTTTCTTTTCTTTAGCATGTATAATGTGTTAGCTGAGAATTTGCTGTAGAACTCTGGCAAGTCTGTAAAACCAGCATAGAGCCCAGTCTTACTTCTCATTGTTGGCCTGTATGTGACTTAGCATAAAAAGAATGAAGTGTTCAGATGTGTAAGAAAGCAGTCTCATTTTCAGGCAGTAATGTGCGTTAATGTAACACATTAAAGAGCACAAGAGCAATTCCATTCTTTCTAACCATTATACTGTCAGTTTTGCATTCAGTAGATTCAGCAGTCATACATTTGTGAGGAAAAGCTATTCCACTTTTTTCTTTACCTTTTAAAATGAGCACATTTCTGCTTTTCTTTCAAAGAAAGTTTTTATTCTTGCTGTGCAAATAATGATTTTTAGGCCTCTGTGATGGTGGCCACTTGATTCAGGACATGTGACTTGTTTATTTGCAACCTGTTACTGTGGTTGATGACAGCCTCATACTGCAATTAGCTGACTATGGAAGAGCTCTTCCTTTATCTTTCCTTTGCCTGATTACTGAAAGGAAGGCTTAAGGGTCAGCATAACCTGACTTTGGAGGACATCCTGAAGCGTTTCATCCTTAAAATAGGCAAAGAACTGTCTCTTGAAGCACTTAACCCTGTGGTTCCTCGTGACGGCTGGGGCACTTTATGCTGCTTGCTAGGCTGTCAAGGATCCTTTTGAAGCTGAAGTGTTAATGTGTACAGTTTCCTATTACACTTTGGACACTGCTGGGCCATGTACTGCCTAACTGTCTTTCTACAGTGTTTGGCAGTGTAATTGAAGCTTCCCTAAATGAAATCTCATGCTTTGCTGAATGACATTTAAGTTGCCTTTTCTGACTGAATGTTATGGTGGTATTAGGAGAGACACCTGTAATATGGAGCTGAATTGAAGCAAGAGAAGTAATAAGCAGTTAACTCAGCTGGTATAGATAACTAGCAGCCTCAATGGTTATTTGTTTTAGAGGTTGCAGTGCTGTATATAAAGTCAAATCTAGCAAGAACCGCCTTTTAGTAGAGCTGTTTAAACTGGGCTAATTAGTCGTTAGCCTCCTAGTAATCATTTGCTCTGGCACCCTGGTGCAGAGTTTTGAGTCACCTGCAGCCTTTTTTCCTTCCCATTCATGTTGAATGAAGTGATTTTGTCTGCCTTTTCCCTATTATGACATTAGAAACTGTAGAGCGTAGGGCATTTGGTAACTTCTTTAAGTCACTCTTTTTAATGGATAACTCCTTGATTTTTCAAAAAGCTTCTGAGAAAAGGTAACAAAATTTCATTTAAGTCTGGATTGATTTCACTGAACACTCATTTATATGCTGACAGATACAGATGTGTTGTATAGTGGAACATTTTTTTGCTGAACTGTGAGCAGAGGTAGACAGAGAGAAACCTTGAGTTCATGCTGAACTGTGTGGCAATCCTATGGATGCCTTAAGGGAGGTTATCTGTTGTGGCAGTGCTGCATGCTGTTATGAAATCAGTTGCAGGTAAATGCCTGATGATAGCTGCATGCAATTGTTTTATATTCTCCAGGCAGCTTCAGTATTTTGTTTTAATGGTATCGTCTTTTTCAACAAATAGGAGAGATTGTCAGTCCTCTCCTGTTGCTTGAGGAGCCTAAGGATTGGGTTGTTTCTATGGGCAAAGTTTCCAGTCAGGACATTTTATTTCTATAAGCTTGGTCTAGTGCAGTCCACATCTTGCAGTCTTGCAATCTTCAATTGCTATTGCGCAAGATTGCTGACTTGTGTTTTGTACTACTTGACTTTTCTGTGCCTGTGACCCTTTAAAGCATTCAAAATGCACTTCATTTGGGGGAAATAAATCTGGCAAAAAGTGACTTCGGTCTCCTCTGAAAAGCCAGATGTTTGCAGCAACAGAATTGAAAATAGTTGCACTGTTTTCTCTGTAACTCATCTGACTTAAAACTGGCAGATTCCTGCTTTACTCCTCAGGAAAATGCTGTTACATGCATCACTGTATGTAAAAAGCTACTCTGAATTCTTCTTCATGTGTGCGCTTCTTTCATACTGCTTTTAGTAGTTTGAGTTCTTCACCATATAAAATAAAAGACATGAAGTAAAGAGAAGGTGATTCTCTCGGATATGTTACAAAAAGAATCTGAAAGTAGTAGCAGTTACCCTCTTCTCCCTAACCCCAAGCCCCTCAGCCAAGAAGAGTAAGAGAGCAAAATGAAACAAAAGCCAGAGAGCTCAGGTAAATAGCTTTCCTATTTTAAACAGAGAACTTAAGGACAAACAGTCCCCTGGGTACTGGGAACAATGAACCTTTGGTTCCTTCACCTTTCTCCTGGACAGAGTTTCTGGCTTTCTCCATTGGAGGATTGATACCCTTCCTGCTTTCCTTCAGCCTTCTATATTAATCAGCCTTGCTATAATTTGGCAGCTTTGACCTCTCTTCCTCCTGTGGCTTTGGTATGTCCATTGTGGCTGTGGAGGTAGGGAGTTGCCCCTGCCGTTTGATTGCAGGCATGCTGTGAGGGCAGGATGGGCACCAGAGGAGGGAATGTGCATCACTTGGTCAAAGCCTTGAGCAACTGCTTTGAGTAGCTGTGAGAGACAGGGGGAAAGGGACATAACTTTCCTCTGTGCTCCCCTCCCTTGTGTGGGGTTGAAGAAGTGAGTTCATTTGCAGAAAGCAGCCTAACAGCTTGTATGAGGTGCAAGGGAAGCCCTTCTATCCTCATTACTGGAGGTGAAGGGATTCAGAAGTGCCTAAGTGGCGTATTGGCCACATGTAGTTTGTTACTGCTTTAATTCTTGGCTGGAATGCAGAACGTAAACAGGAGATAAAATCCAGGCTATGATTGAAGTAGGTCTGTAGCAGCAAGAGTCAGACTTCAGCATAAAGGTTTGAAATACAGCAGGCAGATGCCTGAATGTTTTAGGAACTCTGAAGTCTTAATACTGACTGGAAATCAAGCTAGTATGGGACAGCAATGACATGGTTAGGGAAACAAATATTTCCACCCCACCCCACATTCATTGAGCCTTTGCTTGGTGTTTACAGTATGTGCAATTGAGGTGGGCTAACTTTGAAAACCAAAAGGACTGAATAGAAATATTAGGTGTATTCAGAGCCCAGACTCTGTGACCGGGGGTTGTCCAAGTGGCCTCAAGCCAAATCCTTGTGTTATTTAAGCATGCAATCTGGAGGAGCACAGCAGGTTGGAATGGACGTGTGCATGTGCTCACCACTGCCAGGCATTGGAGTTGCCTACTGTTGGGCATCCCTCAGCAAAAATTACTATATCCCAGTCAGTGTGGCCAAAAGCACTGCTGCAGAGATGACACTAGCAAAGAGCTTCTCCTATAGGCTTAACAAGGTGTAGGTTTTCAGTGGAAGAGGCTAGAATAGTGTGGGGAACTTAACATGAGCTCAGCCCTTCTTAGTGTTGGTTGTTCTGCTTTCTTACAAGCCATTTGGGACAGTAACCAGCACAGGATTGGCACTGCCCCTCAAATGCAATGCTGTGTAGTAGCGGCTTGTATTCTGTGTTTCTGTCTGCTAACTCTTGTGTTTCTGTTCTAGGTCACTTCCCAAACAAAGCTATGCCTTCAGCAGGGACCTTGCCTTGGATACAGGGGATCATCTGCAATGCCAACAACCCTTGTTTCCGCTATCCAACTCCTGGGGAATCCCCTGGTATTGTTGGGAACTTCAATGCCTCCATGTGAGTTTGCCTGTTTCTTCCTCACCTCTGTTCTCAGAGGAACACGAGGAGAAGGGATAACTGGGAGTCGCCAACTAGCTACATAACCTTACACTGTCAAGGGTTTTGCTGTTCTTGTTGCCACTGAAGTACCAAGCTTGCTACCAAGTCCAGGGGTGCTTAGCAGGTGGCTGGTACGTGGTGCAGCGTCCCTGAGTCCAAGCAGTTGAAGCTCTTGGTGAATGAAAAGCTCTGTTTTACCTCTGGGTGAGGACTAAGTCCATTCTCTTATCAGTAGCTCAGAATTTGGCCCATAAAAAGGCAAGACACAAGTTATTTTTTCAGAGGGCCTCTTTTCTTGGTTAATGAACCTCTGAGATGGACAGTGTAGAGCAAAGCTGTTAAAGAGCAAGTCAGGGATATACTCCCTGATATCTGTCACTTATTGCTAGCTAATGTGTTGTAGAAAGCTCAATTTATGGCCAGCTTCCTCATACCCTGCCTTGCTTGCTGTGCTCATACTGCTAGGCCAGCTAGGCTTACTGCAGGGTAAAATGTGTCTGCAACTTGTAGGAGCATTTGAAAAGAGCAAGAACATATTTACTGTGCTGCTAAGAGGAAGCAGTTTATAGGCAGCAGGAGGCCCCCTCCATCCCTGTCTTAAGTAAATGCTTTCAAGTGCATGGAGGTTTTCCTGATGTAACTTTATTTGACCTTGCATTAGCAGCCATCATCCAATCTAAATCTCTCCTGTTTAAGTTTGAACCCGTTACCCCTTGTCCTGTCACTAGTCCCTAATGAAGAGCCCTCCCCAGCATCCCTATAGGCCCCCTTCAGATACTGGAAGGCTGCTAGGAGGTCTCCACGCAGCCTTCTCTTCCCCAGGCTAAACAGCCCCAACTTTCCCAGCCTGTCTTTGTATGGGAGATGCTCCAGTCCCCTGATCATCCAGAAGAGGGCCACTGAAGGGGGCTATAGAGGTGCTGGGGAGGGGCTCTTCATTAGGGACTGTAGTGACAGGACAAGGGGCAATGGGTTCAAACTTAAACAGGAGAGGTTTAGATTGGATATAAGGAAGAAATTCTTTCCTGTGAGGGTGGTGAGGCACTGGAATGGGTTGCCCAGGAAGCTGTGAGTGTTCCATCCCTGGCAGTGTTCAAGGCCAGGTTGGATGAAGCCTTGGGTGGCATGGTTTAGTGTGAGATGTCCCTGCTTATGGCAGGGGGGTTGGAACGAGATGATTTTAAGGTCCTTTTCAACTCTAACTATTCTATGATCATTTGCTGGGCTCCTTTGATTATCTTGGGGTGGTCACTGAAGAAAGGGGTCATTGTACCGGAGAGGGCAGTGGCATAACTGGAAGGGACTGAAATTTGGAACTGGGATGTGAAACGGTATCTATGGATGCTGGCTCAGAGAGCTGACGGCTGCTGGATGTTTTTGTGTTTTCCTGTCACCAGTGTTTCCCGCCTGTTCTCAGATGCCAAGAGGTTGCTTTTGTACAGCCAACAGGATACGAGCATACGGGATGTCCAGAAGGTCCTGGGAAAACTGCGCAAGTTGGGAAATTCCTCTGGCACAGGTAATGGCATGATAAAAAGAGCCTCCTACATCTGGCATTTCTTCTCTGGTTAATTCCGCATGCGTGTAAGCTTCTAAAATGTACCACAGTGGGAACATGCACAGTTAGAATTTACAGCTTGCAAAACCCTTTCCAGTCCTGCAGAAGTACCTTATGCTTCTTTTGTGTCAGAGCTTTGCATGCCCTTTAGCTTCTTCAGCAGAAGAGAAAAGGGATGGTCTGTAATGCCAAGAATAGCAGCTTTTTTGGATGTGAAATTACCATGTTCAGCCTACTGAAGTCAGTTAAAATGTTGCCTCTCTCAAAGGAGTCCAAGCAGTGCATCTTTTTGGAAAACACTAGTTATTTTGCTATTTTGTCAGTGAAGCAGCCAACACAATATAGCCACAGTGTAGTGCTCTGCCCCCTGAGCTCCAGAGAGAAATGGTGGAAGTGCTGGAAGAACACAGATGCAGAAGAGCTAATATTGGCCAGCATTTTACAAATTCAGAGCTGATTATTACCAGAGAATGAAGTCTCTATTTCCTTTTTGTTGTTGTTGTTGTTGTTGTTTCTGTGTTAACTGTTTGGTGAAGGGTGCTTCAATCTCTGCTATGGTCTGGCAGAATTTTGAAGGGCAGGGTCCAAAAGAAAGTGTTGTCTTTGGGGCTTGCACAGCTCTATTTGCCATAAGAAATGAGAATCCTCCCACTTCTAGCTTGCGCGGGAAGGTCTGGAGTGCCTTCCTCTCTCGTGCAGATGAATAAATGACTAGGGTGAGATCACTCAGGAAGCTTGCAGCAGAGCTGGGACATGAAGCAGCTCTGCCCAGTCTCAGGAAATGTGGCAGTTCTCATGTTATTGCTGGGTTTCTCTGACATGGCAACTTGTTGAGAGTTTTTTGGGGTACTCTTCTCTGAAAGATTATTTCTCTTGGGTGCTGTGTTAGTGCTGCATGTGTTCACTGGAAAGGATGGAAAGTAATGGTTTAGGACACCAGGGAAATAGAAATGGGAACATGGCCATCAAGTGTCTTCACCTACAATCTCTATCCAGACACATGGAGCTCTTTGAATGTAGTGGTACTTCAGCATTTTGTGAAAGCTGGCCTTGGCTTTGCAGTTGTGAGAGCTCTCTTCATTTGTCCTGGTTTAGGCAGGCTTCAGTATCTGATCTGGTGTGATGTGAATAGTTTAATGTCTGATGTGGCCTGAGCATGCTTTTAAAGCAGAGATAGTAGGTTTTTTTACATACTTTCTTGTGCTGCTCAGTACATGGTGGGTCATTTTGAAATAATCTGTGTTGCTAGTGTCAGGTTGGCAGATGTGCTGGCTGTATGCAGAGACACAAATTGTGTAAGGGATTTGGCTTGGATATGTAATCTTTCTCTCCCCTCTTCAGAGCTGTGCAGAATCCTGATGTGATCATATCTGCAGGTAATACTGTGGTCTACTGAGTTTTTGAACAGTATAAGCTTATGCTTTCACTTGTACATAAGTTACTTACTTCCTTGCTGGGTTCAATACCCATAGTGCTGGGTTCCCCTCATTTAAGTGGCATTGTCGTGCAGCAATTTAAAGGGGAGAACATGCAGAACAGACAGTTTGCACAGAAACGGACACATAATGAACACAGCCAAAGTGAGCAAAGATTATTATTTCCCAAGGAGAGGTTTAATGCTGTTTTTTCATGGAGATCTTAATTTGTCAGAATGACATATATTGTTGTGACTGGATTTTACATNACATGCAGAACAGACAGTTTGCACAGAAACGGACACATAATGAACACAGCCAAAGTGAGCAAAGATTATTATTTCCCAAGGAGAGGTTTAATGCTGTTTTTTCATGGAGATCTTAATTTGTCAGAATGAATGTTGTGACTGGATTTTACATACATGCCTGCAGTAGTATCTGCAAGTGGACTCTTCCAAAGAGAGTCGACACTGGTGTTCTGTATTGAAATGTGCAGTGAACGTCAGGCATTGGCATTTACCAGAAAACTTACCAAAGCCATAAGCTGAAACTCTCACTGCTGGGAAGGTTTGAGGGGGAGGAGTGATTCCAAGAAGCATCTTGCATAGGGCATTGTACAAGTTGAAAGTCGGAAGGCTCACATTTCTCTAAACTATAAAGACTACCAGACTGGCTACAGAAATATGCCTCAGACTCAGTCATCAAAAAATGTATTTCTATAATAAAACATTTCAAATGTGTAATAAAAAAATCTCTCCATTAGAATGACAGAAAGCTCATTGTTGGTAAGGCTTATAGGGAACAAAGCCTGTTTGTCCTTTTCATGATATGCTCATTTACACAAAGCCACCATCTTGAGGGTCCTTGCTGCCCACTACTTGGTTGCTGATTCATTCTCTGACATCATGCATAAAGCAGCATCTTCTGTTCTTACAAGTACTTGTGTATTTGTGCTTAGCAGTGCCTAATTCCTGTGCAAATAAAGGAACTACAGGTCAAGCCTTCAGCTGTTGTATACAGTGAGGTCTGAGAGATGCTTAGATGTTTTAGTTTCAGGGGCATTTTCTCCAGTGGCTAGAAATGTAAGATGACAGTAGATGTCAGATATAAGCACACCTTCAAATCTGAAAGCACTGCCTTTATGCATGTATTTTGCCTATTAGCAGGAAGGCTGATTACCTTATGAGCTAATAATTGGAAACATTTGTAATATCACCTCTGTCCCAGCTCTGGCCTGCACCTTGAAGTCATGTGGTCCAGAAAGATGCAGCCTTGCAGCTCATGCTTCCTTGTATGTTTTATGCTCCCTATTTGTGGAGTCTCTGCAGCTCCCTCATATCCTCATTCTGGTGTGATGTTCTGCTCCCATGTATGCCTCCCATGGCTGCCTCCTGGCTTTGAAACAGGCTTCAGGATGTGATCTTCCACTAGCACACAGATTGGAGCTGTGGTATAGATTTTGTTCTAATGTTAGTCATTCAAAGCGTGCATGTCTGTATTTAGTTTCAGATGTTTGAATCTGCCTAAGTCCTTTCATTTCAAGCTTCTTTAAAACAACCCTCATAAACTAGCATTCAAGGTGCGACAGTTAGTATTGCTTGATTTGAAATTAGGCATTGAACCCTGCAGAAGGGAGACTTGTGGCAGATGGGCAGGGTGCTTACACAGTGGTGCCTGCGAGTCAGTGTCTTGGTTAACAACAAGTTGGGACACTAAGGTTTTGTTAAGGCAGTGCTGTGCACTCATGCCGACAGGCTTTATGTCTCAGTCACCTTCTGAGAGATAGGAGGTAGCTGCTTATAACAGGATTAGTTTGTCCAGGAGCTTGAGGAGTGTCTCCTGTTCTTTGCTGCTCTGAGCTCCACAAGAGCAATCTGGTGGAGAGACAGGAATGTGTTACCGGTAGGGAACAGCCCACCTTTGCTTCATGTAGCACGTTTTCTGGCCACAGTGAAGCACTAATGGGTGGTGTGAGGGGGTTCAGCACAGGCAGTTATCACGCTGTATGGGTGCTGCTGTCCTGTGGCCACGTTCCGCAAGCCTTGAGCAGTGAAATCTACGTGCAGGCACACACACACCTTAACATAATCAATTTTGCAGGCAAGTGCCAGGTGCCCTCTCCTTCCCAACACTTGTTACATCTCTGTCCAGAGATGTCACCAAGGTCTTCAACAGCCATGATAAAGTCAGAGTGCAAACCAGAACACAGAAAGACCTTGGTGATGGCACTTCCAAGAGCATGACATGGCTGCTGGAGTTGCCACCTGCAGTAGGTTTGACTCACTGCTTGCAGGCACTGGGTTTGCAACTGGCTTCAATGCCATTTTGGCAGGAGATAGTGTTTGCAAGAAATAAGCTTTCCTCCTGTTTTGAAAGGTGGAGATACAGCTTGCTGTTGGCTATGGCACACTATTTTTCTTCCTTCTCTCTACAGGGCTCCTCAATACTTTGTTTTGCAGTGCCATGGGGTAAAAAATCAACAGGTTAAAATTAAACCCACCTTGTTGGTTGTTGCTAACAGTTGCACATATCAGCCAGTCTAGCTGGTATTTACTTCATTGCTCTTAGTTTTCTGTGATCCCAAAGGGCATGTTTCTATTTTTCTTGAAACCAATCCAACTAAACAAAAGTGGAGCAATGAAATAGGCACATGGAAACAAACATCACCTAAAATTGCATCAGTTCTCAGGCTATTGTTCCACATGTCCTGCTTTTCCCAGTTGTTTGCTGGATTAGTATTGCTTGTGGTTCAGAAGGAACTCCAGCTACCTAGCATTCTCTGCTGATGTTGCACCCTGCTGTACTGACAAATGTTGGGACTGAAGGAGTTTGCAGCTTCTCTGGTCAGTGCTAACAGTGCAACTTCAACATGAAGGATGATGAGGGGCTTAGGCTGAAGAGCAATCTTGCAAGAGGCTTTCTGGTTTCCTGTGTGCTGCTGTGTGATTATGAGAGTGCTGAGGAAAACAGGATGTTTTATCTAGATGATGTTAAGGTGATAGCTGACTCCCTCCTCAGTGTCCTCTTCCGGACAAAAAAGACCCCATGCCCTCAAGCTAAACATTCAAATGGATCCTTATATCTGCCTACCTCTTCCTAATTAAGGTGGCTTCCTCCCTGACTTGCCTGGGGAAGGATCCTACCAAAAACCAGCCAGGCTAGAATGAGGACTAATAAGCCATATGTACAGTTGGCCTTCACCCCCGGAAACACCTGCAGACACCAGGTGCTGCAGAGTGGCATTCCTGCCGTTGCATGGCTGCACATAAATATACGGCTGGGCTCTCTGATGCAGCACCCCATGGTGACATGCAATGTCCTTCTCGTTCCTTGAGGCCAGGAAAATGTTGCCAAAAATGCTGCTTTGTGGTATTGGTAGAGAGATCTTGACTCATAGGGGTGGGCAGGAGGGCTACTTCATGGCTTTCAGCACTTTGTGTTAGCCCTTGGCAGAGCTCTCCATGGCACTCCTGGCTAATGCTGCCTCCCAGCCCAAAGCATCCAGCTGAGAAGAGGAGCCCAGTGTGACTTCTGCTTTGGTCAGATGTGATCTGCCGGGGACGGAGCAAGTAGAATAAGCTCCCAATACTGGGTACTTGCATTGTGCAAAGGGTTTTGTAGTGTGACGTGTTGGTCAGGCAGGTAGGAGATTTGAGTACACATGGCAGTTTTCCTACTTTTGCCTAATTAATTTTTTTTTTATTTAAATCACTGGGTCACTGAACAGGAACGGACTTGAGACTTGGTTTAGGGTTGTTTTGGTACGTGAATGGAAGCTGTGCGGGTGACTGCAAATCTTCTGGAAAAACCTTTGCAAAACATTCCTGGAAGGTCTTTTACTACAGGTAGTGGCCACAGCCTCTGTGGAAATCCAGTGGGACCAGTATTTTTTATTGTCCTAAACTGAGACTGGGAGGCTGATAGTCAGGAGGTATGCAAGGGTAGAGAAGATTTCTTATGGCACTGTGGGTCTCAGGTTGTGTGTTGCTTTTATTGGTAAAGTGGCATGATATTTGCTGAATTACACATTTGCATAGTTAGCACCTTCAGTAAAGACTACTTCTGCTTTCCTTAATACTTCAAAGCCAGAAGTGAGATTGAAGTAATAAAATGATGTTGATAGAGGTTTAGTCACAAAGGTCTGCTGCAGCATTAAATCTGTTACCAGGAGAATCATACTTGTTTCCCATGGGGCTGTCCATGAACTTTCAGAGGTTTCTTTATCTGTAATAGCATTGTTATTGCATGACTTTGCTTAGAGGTTGAAGTGGGTAAACAGAGTGTAATGTGCATCTGAAGTGCCTGTAATGGGTCTTATGATTCTGCAGAGCTGGGCTTTAGTTCCTGGTTTTGATCTGAACTTTATTTTTGCTGAGATGCTTTTGAAGTGACAGGTTTAGAATTGTGGCAGCTAGGATCCTAGGTATGGCTGTGGGAGACAAAGACTGAAATCCATTTTAAAGTGGAATTGAAAAGAACTCATGCAGTGTTATGTTAAATCTGGCCTTGCTTTAGCGTCTGTACTATACTAGGTGTCAGAAGGTTTAGAATTTATGACAATTCTATTACAGAAGACTATGAACCCTATTTAAAAAATGAGGAGAATCACAAGCATGTCAGTGTTCAACTGCACTGGTGAAGGGCTGCACTGGCAATTTGGTTACTTTATGACCTCATGCCAACTAATGGATTGCCTGCATGCTGGGAAGCCAGCAGGGCCCGTATCTACAATTAGCAACAAAGCTATTCCAGCTGATACCAAATCACTGTACCTTAAAGGCACCATCCTTATCTTGCTGTTAATTGTCTAGATTACAGTGGTAAAGTAAACAAGAACTACTTCATGCACTTGTTACTGTGTAAGTAATATTAGCATCTGTTGCAGAAGCAGGACAGTATTAAAAATTTCTGGGTGCTTTCCTTAAGTCTCCTAAAGCTCTTCAGCCTGTTCTGTCAACACTGACTTTTGTTTTGAACCAGCAAATAAAATTGAGAGTGTTAAGTAAACAATCATACTTTTCACACTCTCCTATTATCTTTTTGTGTGCAACCTTGTCAGTACAACTTGCTGAAAATTTACACTCAGTGTTAATTCCAATTTGCATTTATTTGCTGTTCTCCACTCTGACATAATTTCTGGATTTTTTTCCCAATGACTTCTAATCTCATTCTCAACAAATTGCCCGATGTATGGAAGATTGCATGTGATTTATTTAAGCTACAGTCTGAGGCAGGGTGAGAACAGGATAGAGACTCATCACACTGAGCTTGGTGTTAGCAGTCCCCTAGGAAATCTGTACCACTGTCATCTGGTGAAAAGTTCAACTTTCCTGGGGGATTTCCATGGGCCTGAGCTCTCATGAGACTGGTGATTATTAAACTGCCACAGTTGGAAAAAGCCCTGTCCGCTCCTTTATCCGACTTGGTGCTAAGGCTAGAGTGGCTAATTTGGGTCTGACCTCCTGTATCTCTTAAGTTAATATTCAGCTTTGACAAGTTAATGTTCAGCTCTGGAGCCTTCTCTAGTAATAATATGCTTTCATCTTCATTGTGCATTATGAACACTACCTAATTTTTACAGTGCTCTTGAGAAACTAACAATGGCTGCCAAGGAACTGGAGCCCTCATTCTGAAACACAGTAGGATGTGGCCGTTTTCAGTGTAATCAGCATGCAACAAAAGGTGATGGTTTTGAAATATTGTTGAGGTTGATTCAAAGTTTTGTTGTTGGTTGTTTTATTTTTTTTAATCCATTAAGGTTCAATTTTTGTAGGCAGTCGTTTTCATGTGAAACAGATTTTTGGTTGCAAAATAAGTGAGTATTAATGCCAGGATCCTGGCTAAAATCAAACAACATATTTTACCACTTGTTCCTACAATTTGCAGCTTCAATAACCTGCAGCATTCTTCATGTCCACCCCTAAAGTTCTTTGTGGTATTACCGTGTTTTCCCAGGTAGTGCTCATGTCTTGTTGCAGATGTATTTTTAGTTCAGGTTACATGCTTACGTCATACTTTGCATATGCTTTTCTTTCCAAAATTCTGGAAAAATCCATTGAAATTGAATGAAAAAACTGAAGAATAAAAAAAAAAAAACCCAACACTGTATTTTTACGTATTACCTGTTAATAATTAACTGAGATTATTAAAACTACATATTGCTTATGCTGTGGCATAGAATAATCAGTTCATGAAAAATTGGTGTAGTTTTCAAAATTCAGTGAAATGCAGCTCGCCTATTAGCTGAAGATGTCACCTTATCTTTTTTTATGCTGACTGGGCAGCACTAATCCCCTGTATGTACAGGAGATATCAGTCTTACCTGTGACACACCCTCTGAAGATGGCCAGTTTTCTTCCTTGTCTAATTTAGGTTTTGCTCAAAGGATGTGCATTAAATGTCTCTTTAAAGGGGTTTTAAATAAACATCCTTTCCTGTGGCTTTTGTTGTTTTATTTTCTATTCTTCTTGCCTTTTCAGAGGCAAATACTACCTGTGTTCATTTTCAAATGCATTTTTGCTTGCAGGTTTGCATGACTGTAGCCAGGTAGAACTTAATAAGCATGAACTATTACTATCTCAGAGGGTCCTTTCTCTGAGTAGTTTTTCTTCTATTTTAACAATTGCTTTTGAAACGTAACAAGACCATATCTGAGGTTCACTGAGCTTATATGTATGCCAGCAGGGGATTTGTTGATGGGACAAAGACAGCTTACTGCAAATAGCGATATCTCAAGTCTAAGTGCTTGTTCTGACTTGTGCCAACTGGCTGCTTAGGAAAGCAGCAGCTGTTTTCTACTGAACAAAATGCTACTTCAGAACAGTAGGGAAAAAAACCCACAACCCAGCTTTACCACTTGAGACTAGATGTAAAGAACCACACATGGAAGTGTGTTGCCCCAACAACTTTCCTTGTAGCGAAGGCACAGCTGTGTTACAACATGGTCAGCAGCTGTCAGTTATGCCTGCACACCTATACTACTACCCTGCTCTGTTCACATACTTGCCCACTACCCAGCAGGTGGGGGGACAGTGTGCTGCAAGGCCAGAGATCAGAAATCAACACAATGGAGTAGGCCCTGTAAGACCCCAAGTTTCTTCACCTACCTGGCCTCTTTCCTTCCTTTTCTTGGTTCTTCTTGCTGCTACCTGGAGAAAGTACAAAGAATTTTACCAATGCATTCATATAAATAACACAAAAGACCACTCCAGCAGTGCACACTCAGTTTTGTTTAGGGTATTTGCACTGCTTTAGGATGCTGGTATAGAGGATCAGGTTCCTAAAGCAACGAGAGGCACTGATGTTTTCTGTGTCTACTAATAATATTTCTGTCCTCTATGTAAAATGCAGTGGACACTGATATGGGTACAACTACTTCAAGATGTATTTTCAGACAGCAAGTTATGTCACTGCTGAATGGAAGGAATGGTTAGTGTATTGACAGTCCAGAGGAACACTAACCAGAAGATTGTGCTCCTCAGACTATTAAAACAGGGACTGTTGGGAGCATCCCAATGTGAACAGCAGTATACTGTCACACTGAGGGTACAAGAGATGTGATCTCTCGGCCAGACTGTATGTGACTTTGACGTGACTTTGGGTAATCATATCTACTGAGCATCTGCTTTTCAGTGTTTCCCAAAGACTGGGAAAGTTTTTTAGCTGCCATGGTGTTGCTCAACAGTCTGATTTATACTAGTGAAGGGGCTGAACAGTTACAAAGGTTGCCCTAAACTCTTGGTTTGACCCTTTATTCTAGAGGTGGCTTCTGCTGTTGTGTGCTAGATTAAGGGCATTAGACTTGGCACTAAATCCAGAAGTGAAAGGTCTTTCTGAATGTAGGGGAAGCAAGAGCCACTACAATCTGCTGACTGCAGACTTGATATCTAAAATAAGTCAGATGTGAAGTTCCCTGAATTTGTGTGAGTTAGAGGAGGGGACCCATGGCAGGGCAAGGCTTCACACCCAAGGGAGGGATGGGTTTTTCTCATCAGCCTTTGTGTGTAAGGCAGAACAAGTGCAGGAGTCAGGGTGCTTTGGTCCTGGGCAGCTCTGCCTGCCATTTTGCTAGAGGTTTATCACTACCCATAACAGTGTCATGGGGGAAGACTTTCGCACTGGGTAGCTGGTGCTGTGAGGAGTTCAGAGTAGCATGATACTGCTGGGGTGATTCTGCCTGCTTGTTTGGGGGCTTGAAATGGTTCTGATATAGGTGTTTCCTGTTTGTGTTTGGGCCAGCAGTTTACCAGATGTAAGCTCACATCGCCAGCTCATGAAAACCCTTCTGTTAGTAGTGGTAATTTGATTAAAATGTCCAGCCCTGCTTTTTCCTGTGACTTGAATTTCCACTAAATTTAAGGTCACTTGCTCAGGTACAAGGAATTCTGGACAGGGTTTTCCATGGTCACAGGTCAAACTTTAAACTTGTGCTTAGCTGTATGCTTTGTAATACCATAATGTCATTCCTTGTATGCTCACACCAGTGTTTGCCATTAGAATAGGGGTATGTGGCTGGATGTGGCCATGGCATTTGTTTTCCAGTCTGTCTTCCAATTAATTCTTTCACTGTATCTTGCTGTGTCTGAGCTGATGTTTTGAAACATCTAAAATCTGTGTATTAGCTAGGTCATAATGTTCCTAGTGCAGCCAAAATCCAGTCTTAACAGCAAACTCTTACTTTCTGCCTCTTCAGAAGCACTTTTCTTTCTCTGAGCTGGGTTTGACCTTTACAGACCTTTTTCCATAGCCTGTACCAGCCCTGAACGTGTTCTGTATACCACTCCTGAAAATAATTTGCTGCAGTGATTAAGTACTGTGTCTGATCATACCTGAGTTATATCATCTTTGTGACTAACAAGCCAATTTGAAGGCCGAGAATTTTGCAGCTTGTCCTTATTTTGTGAAAATTAGCAGGAGGATTTTCAACCAGTTATAACTGCTCTGCTTGGCATTTGCTTCTTAAAGCAATGCAGTGAAGATGCTTAGGATGTTTTCTTTAAAATGGCTTCATTTTTTGCACTGTTAGAATAAATATTTCTTTTCTCTTTTTTGGGGGTATTTTTTTTTCCATTGGCAAGCTGCATTTCACAGTTGTCTGCGCTGATAACAGAACTTGGCTTGCAGCTGGGGAAGACAGGAGAATATCTCTATCGTGGCATTACACTGAGCCTAGGGAGTTGGTTGGGTGTGCCCTTTCCTAGGCCCAAGCTCTGCAGGCAGTGGGTGACCAGCTGGTGGCTTTCATATCAGTGCCTTGTGCCTTTGCTTTCTCATGCAGTTTGTTGTGTGTGTCATACAGGAGAGGATCCTGATGGTAGTGGGAGTTAAAGGACTACCCAGGGAGAGGTCTGAGAGTTGTGTTTGCTGCTGACTTTCCAGGCAGGTTGGAGGTGGGATCTCAGCAGGATTAAATGGGCTGTGTATTCTTGAAGCCAGCATAACCCCAGAGAAACCTAACCAAGAGCTGGTCTTTTGTGTACATACCACTGTATGGTGCCAGCTGTGCTTTCTGCCAGAGTGACTGTGCTGGACACTCTTTTTTTAAAGCCCTTCCAAGTAAAAATGGTGACTTGTAGAGGAATGGGTATAGTTCCAGCATTTGCAGTCCCAAGATGACAGGGAAGGCCTGGGTCAGTCATTTCCCTTTCTCCCAGGAGAGATCCTAGCTGCTGAAGATGGACAGCAGGCTGCCTCCCTCTACTCACATCACTATTTGGCATGGCAAATACATGAAGATGATGATCTCCGGTTAAATGGGTGTTGTTATCTAATGTCTGCAGAGGCAGACAGAGAGCAAAGAGCTGTAGCCTAACATAAAAACAGGTCAAGCCACGGCTGCAGAAGGAACAGCACTTAAGACTGTGAGCAAATTAGGCTTGTATTTTCACACTAGCAGATCCTGCACAACATGCCTGCTGAGCTGATTTCTTGTTAGCAAACCTAGGTGCGGCTGTCCAACTTCTTCAGTTTCAGCTCCTGCCAGTTTCAGTAAGGATGCTGGCAGCTTTGAGAGCTGTTCTCACCACACAGGAGGTGGGAATCACATAGGGGAAGACTGCCCTACAGGAAAAGAAAAATAAAAACATAGTAATTGCTCTTTAAAAACTGACCAAAAAAAAAGCCCCAAACAAACAAAAAAACCCAAAAAACCCCAATACTTCTTCCCCCCCCAAAAAAAAAAAAAGAAAAATAAATAAAAAAAAATCATGTTTTCTATGTGTGTTGTCCAAAGTTAGGAGTATATTGAAGGCAAATGGAAAACTGCTGTCTTGCCATTGTTCAGTACTGTCCTGTCTGAAAGTTTGCTTTTCACATTGCGGGTCATGGTCATTAGGCTCAGTAGGGTGCAATGCTGTAACAGGCCAAGATCTCCTGCTCTTAGTCTCAGCTTCCGTTGGCCAGCAGGGCCAGGGCAGTGATCATCCCTCTGCAGTCAGCACTGTTGAGGCTGTACCTTGAATCCTGTGTTCAGTTCTGGGCCCCTTAGTACAAGAAAGACATTGGGGTGCTGGAGTGGGGCCAGAGAAGGGCAACAAAGCTGGTGAAGGGCCTGGAGCACAGGTCTGATGAGGAACAGCTGAGGGAACTGGGGGTGTTGAGTCTGGAGAAAAGAAGGCTCAGGGGGACATTATAGCTCTGTACAACTAGCTGAAAGGAAGTTAAAGTGAGGTGGGGGTCTGTCTCTTCTCCTGAGTGCCAAGCAATAGGACAAGAGGTAATGGCCTCAAGCTGCACCAGGGGAGGTTTAAGTTTCTTCACAAAGAGGGTGCACAGGCATTGGAACAGGTTGCCAGGGAGGTGGTGGAGTTACCGTCCCTGGATGTGTTCAATAATCATGTAGGACCTTACTGACATGTTTTAGTGGTGGTCTTGGCAGTCCTGGGGTAAAGGGTTGGATTTGATGATCTTAAAGGTCTCTTCCAATCTAGCTGATTCTATTCTGTGAATCAGCCCCTTCATTTGCAAAAACTCCTGTTTAGGGAGTATGACCAGTGAACTAGTGATGCCCAGGATGAAGCATGCCTGTATGACCATGGAGCTTCTTGACCTTGTCCCCCAGTCATGCCTGGGTGCTGTGGAGTGGTGTTGCACAGTCTTGAGACCCAGCTGTGCAATCAGACTGGTGTGAGTTACTGTTCTCATCTGAGAACCTGTGTCAGAAGTGCTGCATACCCACCTTCCGTGCTGCATACGCATGGTTTTACCTGAGTGGGGAACTGGAAGTGATGAATGTGAATTCTTTGTGAAGGGAGAATAAGATGCCTTATTTGCTCACTTGCCACTCTTCCCTACTTTGGTCTTTCTGTTAACTGGTGGAGACCTCTGACTCCATTGTGTTAGAAACCCAGTTGTCTATCTTGCCTCCTTCAGGCACTTGTGGAAACCTGAAGCTAAAGCTTCTCATGCCCTGTCCCCTTACTACTTCAGCTTGCTGTGATGCCTTAATGCTGCTGTTACAAAAATGATTGGGTTGCCCTATAAGCAGTCTATGCGATGAGAAATGAAAGTTCGTAATTAATTTAACACCAGCTTCTCTTTTGTCTTGATGCTTGCCTGTGAGGAATACAGGTTTAGCCAAAGGCTAGTAAATCTTCCAACTATAGTGGATATACAGAAAATAACATAATTGTTTTCTGCCTTGCACGCTCCATCAAGAGGTAGCGAAAGACAAATAGTCATGTTTGTAGACAGGACAGAATGCCCTGCTTTCCTCTTAGTTTATGAATTAACTTATGGCATGAATCCCCTTCTCCCCCTTCTTTCACCCAGTTCCTTGTAGGAACTTATGGCATGTGAGGCTGGTCAGTAAACAATAGATTTGACTTCACATTGTTTTCACTGAGCTTGTTAGCTTTAAACTGGCTGAAAATTTGATTTATTGTAGACTATGGGCACAAACCCTTTCAGCAGAAACCCCACAAACTGAAGTCAGACCTGGTGAGCTCTGTAGTCTACGATAGACTGAGATACGTTGAAACGCCACTGGTATGCCTTTTATTTTTAGTGTTCAGGATATGGAAATTGTAGCCACAATTTCCGTGGGGTTTTGTCTTTCTAACCTATTGTTTAATTTTAAAAGACACTGAACCATTAAGTTTCTGGAGGAAGGTATGAGCCCTCCGTGCTTCTAAGTGAAACAAGAAAGAATAGAAGTTTGAGGGGAGCAGTCTTGCTCTGTAAATTGTCCTTAAAGGCTTTTTTGTCCCACTTGTCTGTGGATCTTCCCTGTGCTGCTGGAAACGGTTACTGCTTACTGTGAGACCTGTCATGGTCATCCTTTAGTGAGAACAGAAAACTAAAACTGGTTCCTGGCTGTGGTTTCCTTTGTTTTTTTCTGCATTGAGCCACAGTTTGAGCTTGTGAAAGTAACTGGGGGTGTGTTTCTGGACAGAGCACACTAAAAAATCTCTGGCTGTGGAGAACTGATTTGCCTTTTTTTTTTGTTAATGAGCAATCTTTGTTTTGCTGTTTGATTTAATCAGTAAAGGAGCAAGCATGGAGGTTCTGTTTTTCTTTGTTAATTCTTGTGGATGTCTTCAGCATCTTCAGTAGGTTTTATATTTGTTTATTATTGTCACAATGTTCTGGTTCTCAAACAGGGAATGACCGACCTAAGTCTGTGCTCAGGCACGAAGGTGCTGGGAAAGGTTGAGATGTCAGGAAAATGTAAACCTTATAAAGACTTAAAACAGAGTGTTGGTCCTGTAGGAGATGTTCTGCAGTCTGAAGGTTGTGAGTGTCTAGTTTCCGTGCCCAAAATTCAGCCCCCAAAGTGGGTGTGAACTGCGTGGAAACAAAGGACAGATCCACCTTTCATAAAGTCAGTGACCATGAAATTATGCCATGTGTGATTGTCTGATCCTGACCTGTGACTTGAGAGAGGAAGGTGGTTTTGTGGTTAAGGCACAAGACCTCCATCCAGCTCTGGGAGCTCTCTGTTGTGCTGGAGACTTTCTTATGTGACCATAGGGAGGACCTTTCTCCCCTGCCCTGTATGGGAAATGGACTTCTTTGCTTGTTTCATGGGGATGGGGACTGTCTCCTGCTTTGTTGTGCACAGTGCCTGGACTGGAGCTCAGTAGAACAAAAGCATTTGAGACCCTGCTGGGACTGCTGGCATTGACGGTTATTTGCATGGCTTGTAAGCAAAGCCTCTGATTATGATCTCTGCTGTTGGTCTTGTGAGATTGCATCTGTAAAAGTAGTCTACCATAAGGACAAGCTACCTCAGTGTTTCTTCTGCAGACGTTCATCCCATTAACTGCCTCTGAGCATAGTTGCTCAGTTGGACCTCAGCTTCATCTCTACATTTGTACCTGGGGTTTATCTGTGTTGCTGGGACCTGAGGTTTCATGTGGTGGTGAGTGGAGCCTGCAGGGCTGCAGCCCCCTGGTTTTCTTTTAAGATGAAGGGGAAAGGGAAGGAGAGGCTGCATGTGCCTGTCAGCAGAAGTACATCTCTCTGATGCACTGTCAGGATGCTGCCGCTGCATTGTTCTGTGCCAGGTGGCTTGCAATAGTTTGACTGTGCTCTTGGTCAGCCTCAAGCGTGACAGAAGTTGCACGAGTTAAATTACATTTGAGCTGACATATTTTGCCTCACATTTTCAAGTAACCTGATAGTGTGTCTGAGCTCTTATGGCAGAAAATACTGCAGTAGTAAGCCTATGGTTGTAAAATGTATTTTTCCATTCCAAATGTTTGCATTATTAGGTAAGCTTGATATTAGCCTTCAAGACTTGCCTGTTTCTTTTGTTTTCTATTTTTGGAGGGCTTCTTTTAACTAGTGCTCTTGTATTTCCTTATGCCCTAGTGGCAAGCACTCTTGGAGGAAAATGGCTGCTTTCAAGAGGAAACCTCTATTAACTCTTGTCTTTTTGAAGTATCTAGGGCAGGAATATAGGCTGATTGCAGTGCTTGGTGCTTTTCTGTGGTTTCATGTGCAAATCATTATGCATGTCTCCATCATTAAGAGGGATTGCACAAGACACTGAGCCACAAGTGCTGGAAGTAGGACCAGATGGGGTAACAAATGCATGGTGAGAAAGGCTGGCTATTTGCTTAGAGCACTGCAGTGGGACTGTGGTGTTGGGATTAGGTCCCTTGGTCTCACAGAAATTCCATGTGTGGTCTTGAGCAGTTATGACCAGCAAGCAAGGGTTTGTGACCAGCTGGCTGGAAGCCGAGTATTGTCCCACAGGCAGTTTTGGTGACTTTATGTTCTTTTCCATTTGTGTTTTCACCCAAATGATGATGAAAGCTCCTCTGGACATCTGTAGGAGTTGCCTTGGAAGGCAGGGCCGATTTTCAGCAAATTCTATTGCAGAGCAGGTATGAAAATGCTCAACATGACAAACAGGCAGGTGAGAAATGCTCTGCTAATGCTGGGCTGGTTAATTGCAGCCCTGGAAGATGACAGGCTCTTTATTACTCCCCGTGGTGATTACAGACAGGTCAGCAGGAATCCCACTGTAGCTCAAGTTGCTTTCCTGCAATTACAGAATATGCTCCCGACCAAGAAAATCCTACTTCCATATGGCAAAATAAACCCTCAGACGACAAAATCCTAGGCAAACCCAGAAGCAAAGCAGCGATGAAGAAACAGAAAAGCAGGAGAATTACTGTTTGGTTACATCTTGCAAAAGATGTGTGGCCCTTTAAGAGGAGCTTGAAAAATATTTTAAAAGGGAACAGATTACATGAAAAAGCTTGCAAACATCTGATCTCTGCATGCCAGTGTGCCTGCAGCCAGCCACCCCTTTGTCCATCTGAGTTTCTGAACTGTTGATGATCTCACCCAAAAATAAACAAGCTGCAGAAGTGTTTAGGGAGTTCAGTGCATTTAGGAAGTAACCAAGGAATCAGGGTGGGGGGAATTTTTCCTCCAGTTGCAGTGAAGCAGGGTGCTTCAGCCTCCTCTGGAAAGAAAAGGGCGGTTTTATGTTCCTGCAGGAGCTGTCTCTTTTTCTCAGCCTTTACCCCAGTGGATAGCGGGTCCGTTTTGGTGAACAGGGCGCCGTGGGGCATTCGCATGGCGTGGTCAAGAACAGTATACTGCTGAGTGGTCCCGCTGTGGAAGGAGAGAGGAGGGCGAGGGAGGAACTTTCGTCCCGGAGTAACCTCCGTGTTGCCTCAGCAGAGGAGAGCGATTTACTTTTTCGTGTGGAACAGAAAGGCAAGAGGGAATTTGTAACTGGAGATGTGGATGAGGGAGCAATGACCGGCAGTAACCCCGTGTGCTTCGTGCGCAAGAGCGCAGCGCGTGGCTTCCTCCCATCGAGGGCTGCTCTGTCAAGCACAGCCCGGGAAGCAGAGTGGCACTCGCACCCCTGCCAGCACCCCTGCGCCTCCAGCTGCTCTCACATGGGGGTTGGGCTTTCTGGAGGCTATCACCCGCTGAGCTAAGCCAAAACCATGGAAATGGGGAAAAACACAGATGTTCTGTTGCAGTTGTTCCCTATAGGAAGGGGAAGGTGCAAACGCTTGCGGCTCCCTTGCACTGTTTCCCTTTAGGGCTCATTGTTCTCTTTGCTGAGGGCGGCGGTATCCTCCCTTCCTAGAGTAGGAAAGGCAGTGTGACACTAGGTGGCTGAACTTGTCTGGGCCTGGATACCTTCATCCTTATAAACTTGGTCTCTCAGCTCCTCCTGGAATAGCTGCTTTCCTTATTGTAAAGATAGAATTCTCCCTAACCCAAACCAGTGTGAAGGTCAGTTGCCTAAGATCCGGGCTTATAATTTCCAGATGGTTCTCCTCTGCTGTGACAGAGGTACAAATTTGTTTCAAAGGTAAGAGCTGAAACACCAGCGGCTTCAGAAGGTGAAGCTTTTGAAAAAGAAAATGTAATTAAAAAGCATTTGCAGAAACTTTGTCAACCTATTAAGATTGTTTTCTAGACCTGTGTGCAATTCTGTATCACATCTGTGTGCCTGCTTATGTCAGACTTTGACATTTATGGTAGAGTATATCTGCTATTAATAAAATACAGGCTAGTAGATCCCTCAGTGGTCCATGCACCAGCTCAGTCCCATGTTTGGTAACACCGCAGGGGTTAAGTGAAGCTGAGTATGTGTACAGTGCTAATGCTGGAGTAGGTTTCACCCAAGAGTAGGGAAGCAGCTCAGTGTGCTTTGTTGCTTCTGCATATGTATGTGCAAACTGGGCTGAAGTAATGATGTTAAAGGAGTTGCTTTTAAAGGTTCTTTTTTTCTTTTTAATTGAGATCAGATATCACAGATTGACATCTCTGAAAGCTTCCAAGTTTCAGAGCAACTTGCCAGAAGCTCCTCTTTTCCCTTTGTACTATGGTTTGTGTGGTTCCCCCTCCCCCATTTGTCAGCTTTCTCTTCCTGTTCAGAGCTCTCACATGAGTTTCCTTTCAGCATTGCCCTGACAAGAATGTTGCTTGTTTTGTTGCTTTCCAGACTTGAAACTTCGGGATTTCCTGATTGACAACGAGACATTCTCAGACTTCCTCCATCGTAATGTGTCCATGCCATCATCTGCAGTGGAGGTGCTACTGAATGCAGATGTCAACCTCCAGCAGGTAAAGAGCATTTTCAACTACTACTATAATGTTGGTCTATTGTTTCATCCACAATGTAGGACCCCTCTGTGCTAGGTGTTCTACAAACACAGAGGAAAACTTAATCCCGCCTTCTCTCTTCCATCTTGCCCTTAATTTAATGTCTTACATGGTTATAAGCTTTAAAAAGATGCTGAGACACATGTGTGGAAGGTTGCATTTGAATATTGTATAGTATAAGTGAGTACTGATTGCAAACGAAACTCCTGAGTGTTTTCATGATGACCTTCATAAAGATAGGCAGTGGAGACCACAGGTTTCAGATGACTTGAAATGGTTGCAGAGAATTGGTTTGTGTGACTAGGTGTTTTAGTTTAAGGGAGTAGGCAGGGTCCTTTTTCTAGGGTCACATGCTAGGGACCTCACTATGTTTGGAAAGAGGAGCTTTTCTCCAAAAGAGCTTAAAACCTGAGTAAATAAAGTGGGCAGACACAGGGGATGGTAGAAGGATTGTTCACCTTCACTTTTTTGAGTGATCACCAAAGCACTGGTTTTCTTTATGTCCACCCAGTGAAGCTGCTTTAGACTCATCTCAGGTCTCCTGAGTATCTTTCTAGAGCCATAGGAATACCCCTTAGCATGGCTACAAAAGCAATAGTATCTCTGCTGGCAAAAAACCTCACACTGTTTCAAAAGGCCGGCCTTTTTGATACGAGAGCTATCTATCTCATTTGTTCAGCTGAGTTTGCAGCATGGAAACATCCTATTTTTGGCATATGGATGCAGACTAAAGTTAAAGGTTTGCACAAGCATTGCATTATAAATCTCTTCCTTCTCCTGTCGGTTCCATCTGCTTGTTTCTGAATATAGTGCATTTTTTTCCCCCTGGACTGTTGATGCCCTTTTGTTTCTGAAAGGTGAGAAAATTTTCAGGCTTTTCAGGAACTGTGAAGTCCTCTGAGATGCAGATTGATCCTGTTCAGTTCTGTGATGAAAAAAAGATAATTATTTTATTTTCCTTTTCCACTGGTACATTACCTGCCCTGAAACACTGCAAAATGTTTCTCTCAGCAGTGAGTAAAGAGATAATTTAGAGGAAGGGAGAAGGTGATCCCGATTCAGAACAGCACAGAAAATGTGGTGGGCAGATACATCTACAGAGTTTGGACATAGGTCTTTTGCCCTTCACATACATTTGCCAGACGTGTGTCTGGTCACAAGCCTTGTTTTGTCTCTGTGGCTCAGTTCCCAGAACACTGAAAGTTAGGCAATGTCTGTACCCTTGGTTGGAGGAAATGGCTGTTGTGAAGAACAGAATCACTGCTGCTCTGTGCAGGTTTGTAGAGAAGTGGAGGCAGACCCACCTCCCCCCAGGACTTCTCCCCTGTATACCCAGCAGGGAAACATGTTTTTTCTTGGAATTGAGCTGTGCATGGGTCAGGGCTGCACAACCTTTAGGGAAGAATGCCCTCTTACCTTTATCTGGAAATTTTATGAATGGTTAGTTTTTTTTAGGAGATAACCAGTTTTGTGCTATGGATCTTACACAAAGGGAGACTTACATGATTTCTTCACTTTTCCAGGTCTTCTTATCCGGTTATCGAATGCGACTGCAAGATCTCTGTAATAGATCAGCACTGTCTGAATTTCTTACAATCCAAAATCAGACGGTGGCCATGGACTCTGAAGCCTACATTTGCACCTTGCCAAAGGAAAAGCTCCATGCAGCTGAACAAGCCTTCCGTGCTAACCTTAGTCCTCTGAAGCCCCTTCAGGTGAGTCCACGTGTCCCACCTGTAGGGAGCTGTCGCTGACACTGTGACATTTTATAGAGCTTTCAGTCTAGGAATTCATCCCTTCATTTCCAGAGTGAACTGTTCACTGCCAGTAAGAAAGAAGAAAGATTATCACTGAAGCATGAACAACATTGCTTCTTCCTGTCACTCCTACCCTTCCTGTTGCAATATAGTACTTGCAGAGCACAAATGTATGTGGTGTGCAACTCAGTTTGTCAGGAACCATATTTATGCTGAGTCGCAACAAACAGCCTCTTGGCTGTGCCTGTGTTTTGGTCAGATGTTGTGTCTTGGCTGCAGTGAGCCCTCTGCCCTTATGATGGGTCCACTGATCGCAGAATTTTTTAGCTACAATCTTTGAGTATATTCAGTTCATAAAAAGAAGGCTGAAGTTCTAAAGTTCTGTTTCAAAGATTGACCAATTGAATGGGTTTTGGAGCAATAGTTCATTGAACTCCATGAAAATACATTATTTACGGGTGACTGGAGCAGATTTAGCTGTTTATCTAGAAAACCCCAGTGGTGCTTTGTTATATGTCTGCAATATCTGGTAAAATACAAAAGTTTGAGGAAGTTAGTGCTGGAAATATCCGTAGAGAAGAAGGGACCACAGAACCCACTCTGTTACCCTCTAAAACAAACACACTGTTGTCTGCCGTGGAAGAAATAAACACTTTGGCTGTGTGAGCTTCCAGATTTGATGAGCCTTTCAGGACAGAAAGTCATGTACCACATACTTGGCTTTGTCCCCAGTCAAAGAGGGTCATTATCAAGTACTGGAATCATATTACTCTTCCGTGCAGTACACAGTGGTCAGTTACTTCTCTCCACAGCTCATCTTCTGTCTTCCATGTGTTCTCCGTCTGTATTTTTTCTTTCCTGCTGGAAGAGCAAGATAATCATAAGCGTTAAGAGATGAGGTAACAGTACTAAAATTGTCCCCATAACAAAGATGGGCTGATTGAAAAGGAATGGTTATAAGCAGTGTCTTGTGTTCAGTTAGATGCGCACATTTACTTTATCATTCAAAGATGCTAGAATTCTGGGGTGTGAAGAGGTGAAAACAGCCACAGCTAAAATAGTACAACCCAGTACTGGTCTTCTGGGCTCTCTGGAAGCTCAATCTGGCTTTTTTAAATTGTGGCAATCCCCACAACTTAGATGACAGAAGCAGGTACTGAGTGTATCTGTGTTTATATCTATATTGTTTGTTGGTGAAAGAAGACAGCAGCCACCTTGTGCCACTTGGCAACAGCGAAGTAGATTAAGATGTTATGTGCAATTCTGGGTGCCTTCTGAGAAGCTGGCTCATAATTTTGGGCTCAGGGAAAAAAGGCTGAGTCCAGAAGCCAGCAGTTGTAAACCTGCTGTGTTTTGTACACCTTGTAAAGGTTAACAGCTCTCCTCAGAAAAATGTCACAGGCTACCCTCTAGTTAAGCTTCTGTAATGCATCAGTGAGTGAAATAAAACCTAACTGGCTTCAGTGTAGCTAGGCAAAATGCATAAATTAAATCTAGGATCATGACCAGCACATTTGTAACTTAGTGTTTTCAAAAGCTAAGAAGTGCCTTGACCTGCAGTAACATCTTTCAACAAAGAGGGAACTTTTTGTTCATGAACAAAGGAGGCTTTTGACATAGTTCATCGTTAAAGGCACTATGAGTCAAATCTTGGACATGCACACTGAAGATAGCATGTACCGTATCTACTACAGAGCCTGTAGACCAGTGCCAGCAATTTGCCCAGAAATTTTGTCTTAATTTTTTTGCTTAATCCCCTTGATACACTTCACAGTATGGCGTATTTTGGTGAGTGAAAGTAAGGACCAAGTCAAATCCAGGTGTACAGCAATTCAGAGGCTTTCTTTTTTTGCTCATGTAATAGGATCTGGGCTCCACTGGCTGCAGTATTCTGTGATTTTTGAAGAAGCAGCATCTTAATATGATTAAATCAGTACAATTAGGGTGAAAAGGACTTGCAACTGTGTGCAATAACTGTGTAAATTCAGCACCAAAGGCTTAAATAGGAATACAGGAGGTTTTGCCACTGGGACAGTAGAGCAGCTGTAATTTCTTGAACTGTCTTGATCCAGAAGACTCAGGCCACCATCCATCTGCTTGTCCCTGCCCCTGTGCATTCCCATTTGTTGTCCCCTCTGTGAGATGACATAGAACATTACACCATGGAACTGATCCGGATTAGAAGTGACTTGACCTGATTGTTTGCTTACACAAACATTTGTGCTGAAACATTAAGGGAAGGGTAAGGAAAGATTGAGCCCAGTGGTCAAAGCACATGTGTGTGTGTGTGTGTGTGTGTGTGTGTATGTGTGTGGGTTGAGACCCTGATGTCAGCACCAGCTTCTGCCAGTGTGTGCGTTTGCAGCCTGTGGGAAGCTGTAAGTGTTCTAGGTAATTTACAACAAAACAGTAATTATTAGCAAATTACAGATGGAGCAGAATTTGAAAAAGGAAATTAAAGTGTATTCATGGTGAAATACACGAACTCTAAATGTCACAGCACTGTTAAGGGTGTTTTCTTTTCAAAAGAAAGGCAAAAAAATAAACACTTTTCTTTACATACCTGTTCATCAGTTCTATCCAAAACAGCTTAAGTGTTATCCAAAGTGCCATAGAACAGTTAACACAAAGAAAGACTTCTGATTAAAATTTTCTACAAGGATTTCTACCTCTGCCATCAGTTTTCTGTCTGGCTTCAGTTTAGTTCTGTAGGATGAGAAAACAAAGCCAAGCAGATAGAGGCATGATAGGGTGTTTAAAGTGTGTTTCCTTATTCCTTTTTATGTAAGAGCACATTTGGGAGAGACTGTTTAGATCAAAATCCAGCAGAATATCCAGGAGTGATCACAGGGCACCAACCAGCTTTTCTTATTGACTGAGTATTCACTCCACTAGAAGCAACAAGTGTCTAGAAAAGTCAAAATTGCTTTTCCAAGACCCAGAACAATCTTCATCCATTCTCTGAAGCTTTTTGGCCAGCAAGGAGTACTGCAGAGCATAGGACATCTTGTACAGGCCCCTTGTGGACACATCTTCTTGAGATTTACCCTGCAGCGGGTGTACTCAGTGAGACTGTGAGGCAGGAGAAGTTGGTTTGAGAGCAACAGTGAAACAGTACCTCTGATTGCATGCACACTTGATTTCCTTCTGGCATTCTTCCTGTGCTAGGCCAGCAGTTGTCCCATGGAGAAACTACACAGTTTGCAAAAGGTTACAGGCATCTGTGGCTAGCAAGAGCAGTGGTAGTAAGTCAGAGGTGTGCCACTGGATTGGTGTTGTGATGGGTGGGGACTGTCTCATATCATAGTAAGACCTGTCTATGGGACAGCTTTGTGTCTACAAAATTATTTGTGGGGAAGGTTAAATAACAAAGACAGTTCAAATTGGTCCTGTGGGATTTCATCTCTGCCCTGCTGCCTAATAAGGCCTTTGCCACACTCACTTCCAGTGGTGTGGGGCTGAAATAAGTCATAAATATGTTGTGGCTTGTGTACTATAATGGTCCTAGAAGGAGTGTGGATGAGCTCATGAAAATCTGATTGTTTTTTATTCCTTTGTAATATGGGTGGTATTTTGTGATATGGTTAGCATGAACTAAGCATTGAATAATAAATGCATTCCAGTTGAAAAAGAGCTTTAGAAAAGGTCTCTTAATGTAAATACATGCTGCAACTAAACTTCTGGCTTTCCTTGGTTTTTTGAGAGTGTTTTCAGTCAAGCACAATGATGTCATGCTTTTAAGCAGCTGTACTTCAGGACTTTGACTCCCAGGAAACAAAAGCAGAAGCTTTAAAGCACATGATTTTTTTCTGCCAAGCCCAGTGTAAAGTTTCTGCTGAGATCAGTATAAAGTTGTAATAATTCTTTCAAAGCAAACATGGCACAGTGCTCTTATTAAGCAAAAACAGTTAGCTGTATTATGCAGACATTGGCTGAATTTTATCGTGACCTCTCAACACTTGAAACACATGCATGTTAAAGAAGCACACTCCTGCATGTTAAAGAAACAGAGTTGTCCATCTCTTCTAGCAGGAGCTGACAGGTGGGCTTATTCAAGTCTCCTCTTGGTTGTGCAGTCAACTCTAGACATCTCAAGTATTTGTCTGTTTTGAGTCCTGTAGCATGCATGTATAGAGTACACTCTGTGCAATCTGCATCTCAAGAGGTTATGATGCCAGCCACTAACACAGTAATTGTATGGGGCAGCTCTGTTCAAAACCTGATAGAGCTTTGTCTTTCCGCAATGTGACTGGAAAGGGCAGATAAGGGGGGGGCGGGTGTTGCAGCATTACACTGGAAAATTAGTTACTGTCAATCCATATCCCACTCTCTCAATGCTGCTCCATACTCAACCCTCCATTGCAGTGCAGACACCTACTAAAGACACTTTCACAGTGGGACCAAGCTGGGGCTGCCTGGAATCTGGAGGACTGTTATGAAAGTAATGAACTACTTTACGTGATAAGCCACTGCAAAGTTATTTTCCAGGGAAATTCATAACATGCTCATCTGTTCAAAGAAGATTGGCCACTTGTGACTGATTTTTGTCATTGTCTCTGGAAATATGATATGAGAAGCTCCTTGAGTGGGCTTTAGGGTCAAAAGGTGGTGGTAACAAAAGCAAAATTCCCTTCAGAGCAATGGGATCGTTGCAAGTTCTGATGAGAAATGAACTTGGAGCGCTGCAAATTTTTAGGGAAGAAAGATCAGGGTGGTGGGATGCGAAAGGATAGGTGGGTTCTCCTCACATTTCAGTATGAGGTTTGCAAGGTCTGTGAATCACCTAAGACTTGCACAGTGGGCCACACCAAAGTCCTGTTCAGCTGAGCATCCCCTGAGTGCTAGTGCAGCAGTGTTGTATAATGAGACAGGTAAAAGAATCCAGCCATGGGACAAACATATGATAACGTTTTCTCAACTTAATGTCCTATTCTTCAGTAGTTTGCAACTCAGACTTACTCAGCTATTGCTAGGAACTTGGTGTTCAATAGCACCTGATAAGCTCTGTTTCTTTAATGAATTCTTTTAAGCCTTTCTCAAACCCACATTAACTTTCAGTACCTTCAGCATTGCACAGTATCTACGGAATGTCTCCATTTTGACCAAGTTCTGTGTGATCTTCTCACTGGAAGCCTTCTAGTACTGTATGATGAGGCACAGTGAGTAATCATTCGCTGTTCCCATTCTACATCCCACTTGTAATTCCACAGACCTCTGTCATAACCTCTATTTGTCCTTACAGGTTCCATTGGAAGAACAGTAGTTTGTTGTTCTTCCTTCAGAAGCCATTCTTACCCTACATCGTATTTGTGACCTTTTCCTGTACTTGGGTTCTTTCAGAGACGAAGCACCCAAAATTGCACATAGTGCTTCAGAACCAGGATTGCACTGTAGATTTATATTGATGTTGAGATGTCTTATCATTGTAATTCTAAGATCTATGTTCCTGAGTGGCAGTACCACCTGATGGTACTTTGATGACCAGCCACTCATGGCTGGTCAGAGCCATCAAAGGGTAGAACTGTCATCAAAAGGTAGAACTGTCTTCTTCCTATGTACTGTACTTTGCAGCACTGAATTTCATATAATATATGAAATAATTTATAAGTGTTCTAGCATGAGGCATTTCACTAATCCTTCGCAGTTGTTTTTTAACTTTTCACTGTTCTGAGCCAATTAATATCATCAGAAAAATCTTTCTCATACACACTGCTCCTGAATCACTTCCAAATACAGTGAACAAAACAAATCTGTATAGAACTTGATGAGGTATATGGAGGTGAACGAGCACGTCTTACTCAGGCATGAATCTAGGACTTTCTACCTCATCATGTTGCTAAATGGTAGTTTGCCTGTGTAGCTTTCGTATTTTCTGACTATATTTCTTTAAATATGTCTTGAAGGTCTTAACCTGTGAGGAGTTTGATTTGCTTTTCTTTTGGCCCTAATGATGTGTCTTTATTTAGCTGAATCATAAGGACTGTGTTTAGTAGAAATCCACAGAGGTCAAAGAAACCCTCCCTGAATTTGCAACTGTCTTTGGAGCAGGCACTAACTGTGCACTCTGAAAAGTCAGCTGGGTCTTAAATGCCCCAAGCAGATCAGTGGAGCAGTGCCTGTTTACACTATCTGGCACTGACCAGGTCATACCACCTTCCAGCAAATCAGTTGGCATAAATTAAGGCCTCCAGACTTTGCTTCCACAAATTACCCCAGGAAAGATGTGAAAATTGAAAGCTTCAGCCCAAAAGATGCGTGCTAAAATGAAGGGCTTTGGCTGTTCCTCTGTGTGTCACAATTCTCTAATTTTAGCGTGCTTTCAGATGCTGCAATGTGTAACTGCTAATGTGAAATCTTAGGAAATTATTTTTATCTTTATTCCCTTGAGACATGGGTTGTGTCCAAATATTTCCCATGCAAGATAATCCAGATGTGTGACAAGACAGGGGAAAGAACCCCACAAACCAAACCCCAGGCCCAGCGGTTACATGTAGAGCAACTGGAAACAAGGAGTTCGTCTTCAGTGCGACTCTGCTAGAGCAAATACTTTCTTGAAAACCATGCCTTCCACTTTCAGAAACCCTGTCGGTCTTCTCTTGTGGTGATCGTGTCAGCTGTTTCATGGAAGCTGGTTGTTTTAAAATACATCCTTAGTTTAGATAAAAACCATCCAGGCCTGATGGGAGGACTTGAGTGATGAAGACAACAAACACTGCAGCACGTGTCCTCTGTATCTGAGCTGGTATATGTTGAGTCCCACTAAAAGCCTGTGTCTACCAGCTGGCCCTTTCATCCCTTCTATAGACTTTGCATTCACTTTTTAGCCCTGGCCTGTAGGATTTGAGTCTGTCCACATGCTGTCCTCTAGGCTGTGCTTGTTTTGTGACCTGGAATGCAAGCCATCCTTTGCACTGTAAATGTACATGCATGCGTTTAGCATTATATTGGGATGATTCTGGTTATACCATCTGTGTACCTAAACCTGTGAGGAGGGAAAGGGGTATCCCCCGTCACATGGTGGGGTTCTGAAGGCCACAGTATTGTAAGCTCAAGGTTGCACAGAAAGCCAGCTCTGTCTTTCCCATCAAGCACTTTTCTGTGTAAGCGGTCCTTACTACTCTTCTTTACAAGAATACTTACAAGAGTTTAGTTTCTTTGTGCCCTGCAGTAACTTCTAGTTTCCTTTTCTCTCTTTCTGCAGAGACTTTCTTTCAATTCATCGTTGTGGGACCTGTCAGAAACAGTGGAAGTTCTGAGTGAGAGCATTCAGAAGCTTGTTAAAGAGGTAAGGAATGACTTCGTGTCAGGTGAACACATCACGTTGGTTGCTGTACAAGCATGAGTCTCCTTGATGCAACTCAAAAGTCAAATCCCTTGTTTGTTTTGGAGCTCCCTCTATCCTGCAGCCCTTCTCTGTGTCAGTAGAGGCAGCATGCACTTTGCCAACCCCCTGGCACTTTCCCCTCGCAAACGCCATAGGAGTTTATCAGATGTGTGGCTAAAGATTTGGGTCCTCACGGGAGAAGCAGAAATTAATACGTTTTCTGTGAGGTTTGGCTTCTCATCAGCAGCACAGCTGTTGGGCTTGCAATGCATGTGCTGTTCTAGCAGTGCCTTGCAAACTGCATGTGAGGTTTGTGTCCTTTCTATTTTTTCACTCGGTTGCCAGCCATGTCAGGGTTGTTACTTGGTTGTAGGTACTGCTTTTTGGATGTCGTGATGGTATGGCATACAGAAGGGATGTTATGGCTGTTCTAATCTGAATTAGTAACTATGGACTACTGTTTGCTGTTTGTCTGATTAGCTTTTTAGGGCAGAGATTGTTTTCCAGTCTTTGTGGGGCACTCAGTGCAATGGTATCACGACACCGGCTGAGAAAGAAGCATCATAGGAATTTACAGAGGCAAAGTGACATTATAGAGACTGCAGGCATTTGTTTTTGCATGTGAAACGATGGATTCGGAAGCAGCCCTGAGTGCCTAGCATGAATTAGAGTCCAAAACTTGG
>NDXB01000462.1:0-47819 GCA_002631895.1 Agapornis roseicollis | reverse complement strand
GGATAAAAAAAATTTATTAGGTAAAAAAAAAAAAAAAAAAAAAAAAAAAAAAAAGGAAAAAAAAACCCACACAACCAGCAAATTTTGGTGACTTCTGGAAGGACAGATGCTTCATAGTATGTTTGTTAGGACTTTAATATGGAAAGCTAGAGTATGGATGGAAAAGAAGAAATTGGTTCTTGGAGCCTAAATTTTAGGTGAATGCCTTACAGTACCTCTTCAAAGGTAATGAAGGAAAAGTCTGAGAAGATTATTCCTTCCCCTCTTGAGATTCTGCACTTAGGTTTTTCACATCAGATCTGGCCATATTGTATGCAGATGTTTTTTGAGCAACCCCAAATTAACACTTAAGGGAGCAAACCCTGAGTAGGAGTCATGTTAGGCTGCCCTCTCAATATGGAGTTAAGTGACAGACCTGCTCTAATGGCTCTACAAATGATCCATGCAGAAGGAGTCTTTAAACAGTTGTTGACAGTCAGTGGATCTTTCCTTTTCATTTTTTGAGGCATTCCAGTGCTAATGGAAAAAACAGGGAGAATGAAAAGTCATCTATACCTATTCCACAGAGACTCTTCCTTTATCTGCCATGTCAAAACATCATAAAATGTACAAACCCTCACTGACACTAAGGAGTTAATATCTAGGATGAAATCCAACTTCAGGTCTTTCAGACTTCTTGCTTAAAAGAAGACTTAAAAATAATGAACTCAGCAGTGTATTAGTGTCATCACGCTGTTGATAAAAGATTCACAGTCCTTGGGAAGACAAGTTTGGTTTACTATTGTAAAAGTATGAATGCGCTTTTTGTAAGAAAAACTATCCTGTGACATAGATTTTCAGGCTGAAGTACTTAAAACTCGTGCCTATGCCTCTGGAGTTTGGTGGCTAAAAAGACATTGTCCTAATAGTTGACAGACTGAGTTATAGCTCTGAACAGCTATGCAACACATCTGCAAGTAAGGACAGCTAAGCACAGGGATCCTGAACTACTGATAGGCACCTTAGTGGTGCCAGCAGGCATGGATTACTGTGATGGACTGCTACCACAATAAAGGCAATAAAGTCTAAAACTCAGAACAGGACCTCTGCTCAAGGAGGTCAGTAAGACATCAATGAAGAGCATGGGGCACATGGCTGGAATGTGATTTCATCTCTAAATAAGAATCATGGAAATTAAGTAGACAGGTAACAAATACATATGTTAGAGGGTATGTAATGTCCTGGTGAACTGCAGATGGAGGTTTTCTACTTTCATGTGCCATTAGACTTACATAACCAGCAATATGACCTGACTGTAGATTCCAGAAATTCAGCTTCTGATCTAAGTGCAGCTCACTCTGAGCAGCAGCTCCTGCCATTAATCTGTGTGAGAGCATAGTAAGTTGTTCCACATGCTTGCTATGCACAATAAGTTGTGCATAGCAAGCAGGTGGAAACAAAGAAGTGAGATTGCTGTGTTAATAATAAGTTAATAGTTAATAATTTAGAAGAAAAACAGCAGGAAAAGGTATAAAATCTGAGGAAAAAAGTAAATCCAGATGATGGCAAATCAGCAATCCTGAGGATCAGTTCATTCCAAAGAATGGCACAACTTAAACACTTTTGCACTTCACTGATAGCAATATGGACAGCAGACGCTCATCAGGTGACTGTACTGCTGTGTGGGGACATATCTTCACATATACCAGGGCAAGCTGTAGCTTGTCTCAGCTCATGCCTATATGCACTAGCTATTAAATAACTGTGTGCCTAATCCTGCCCTCAATTCTCCACAGCTGACAAAAGAAGCCAAAATGAAAGTGACCCAAGGATTTGATTTCTCCAAAGGAGATACACAATAAATGACTGTGATCTTGATTGAATTAAACAGACATTAAATTAAACAGCTTCAATTAATTAAATTAAATTAATTAAATAATTTAATTAAACAACTTTAAGACCTTGCTTATTCTAAAACTTCAATTTTGCTTTTCTTTAGTTTTAGCTACTCTGTTCATTTTTTTTGCTGCATATATATGTTATGCAATATATAAAGTTTCATCTTTTCAATTCCATTTCTCTGTAGTCACTATCAGAGAGATTTTCTTGGACATGTGATGCTTTTTTTCATGAAACCTCACTTGTTTAAATATAACACTGGTGATTGCATTGTTTTAATGAAATTTGTTTAATTAAGAAACTTCGGCTAAATCTTCCAATCACACTACTTTCATTAGTTTACCCTGGATTTACCTATCAATGTATAAAGGCCCTGGCAGTATTCAAGGCTAGGTTAGACAAAGCCTTGGGTGGCACAGTTTAATGTGAGGTTTCCCTGCTTATGGCAGGGGAGTTGGAACTAGATGATCTTCAGGTCCTTTCCAATCCTAACTATTCTATGATTCTAAGTTCAGATAACAGGTGTTCTAAAATGCTTGATGTTCCACCTAGTTCTACTTGTTTTCATCTTCAAATGTTATTGTTACTGAAAAGCATTAAGCTGAAGCTTCAAAATTTTTGCAAGTTATTCTTAATTTCAGCTGACTTAATCTTGCCAAATAACTGTCCCAGAGCAAGTACATGTTGAAAGAGGAGAATGTGTGCTGGGAGGAAGATCTGCATTGTGTTCAGTTCATTATTGGCGGTAACCCATCCATCAGGCAGAGCCCTTGAGAAGGCCTATAAAGCAGATAAACTGAGTACCAGACACACCCAAGAGCTGGACTTACAGCACAGAATTTCTTTTACTACACAATATAAATAGCAAATATATCTGTACCAAAAGAAAAAATCAAACAGTTGCACATTTAGATTCTAACAGCAGAGAGAAATAAGAAATGTGATTTTGATCTTGTGTTGATTTGTTGGCATGAATTTAACATTGAGCTTTGCTAAATTCAAGTGCAAATATCAAACAGCAGATTGAATTCATATTCCCTGGTTAAAGGTGCAATTTAGCCAAGAAATATGTCTATTAGTACATATATTGTACTATGTCTATTATAAAGAAGTGCAGCTGTGTCCAGTTATTTGATCCTTATTTCTTTTTATTGTTTATCTTTGTATTTCTGTACAGTAATTTCACCTCTGTATCTATAAAATGGATGTGTTAGTGGTTCTGCATTCATAATAATAATAATATCCTGTTCTCATACACTGTTTTTCCTTGTTAGAGCTATATAGAACAACTTACAGAAGGTATCACTATTGATATCCTTTTTGCATGGATGAAAACTTTGGTATTGCAATTCTTAGAACCATTTCATAGAAAATACACTTTATGCTTATGAACTCATGGTTGTCTGCTCTTCACAACTGCTTTGACCAGCCCATTGACCAAATCTGTCATCTGTAGCATCTTTTATTAAAGCAACTGGTATAATTAGGAAAATAATCAAACTAGTTTAGAGTTTTTCTTTAGGTTGAGAGTGAACAACCTGACTGAATATATCTGATGTGTCACTAGAGAAAATAAGTTTGCTTTGCATTTTAGCTGAATTTACATAACAGAAAGAAGTTATTGTGAATTCCTATACCCATAATCTTAGAAAAAATTAGAGCCTTGGGATAAAGAATAAAAGGAGTTAATGCACACATACACAACTTCTAAAAGGATCTTCAGGAATTTAAATGCCAAATGATACTTCATGTCTGTGAAATACAGGTACCCGAGTCCCCTTTTCAGACCTGGCTAAGGCCACTGTGGTTATTTTGTTGGGTAACATATAGAAAAACTTGGAGTTCATTCCATATGCTTAAAGCATGAATTTGATCCTTCACCTCAAAAATACTTGAAAATTCTTTCTTGGGGATGATTTTTAAGGAATAAGTGATTAATAAATCAGGTTTCTAAGCACTACCAGCTCCTACAAAGGTTAGAAGTGCCTCAGTGCTGTACCTCCTAGCTGAAAGTGTCAGTTATTCCACTTCCAGGCTTCTGCTTTATTTCTGTGTTTTAAGCAATACTGGACTTTTATTGCTTTTGGCAAGTAGTGGACATGTATTTGATATAACACAGTCTCTAATTCTGCACACAAAAGGGATTTTGATATGAAAACTGTAATATCTTTGGATCAGTCCTTAGGAAAACCAGAGGAGCATTATGCTTTTATTTTTTGATTTCTCTACCAATTATATATCTAAATTCTTCCATGGAGAAACTCATGACAGAACAGAACAAATAAGAAAGATTCATTCTATGCATGATGGTAGGAAGTTATAAAATACCTTAGTGACTGAGCTTAGAACCACAAAACCGTATCCTTTGTTAGCAGTGGGGAAGTAGTACTTTCCCTTTCATTCACAAACTGATGATCTTCAAGAAAAGGACTTTTTGAGAAATGTAGAAGAAAAGCGAAATACTCTTAAAATTCTTCAGAGCCAGTTTCTGTCAAAGTTCAAACACTGATGGATAGGACTTTCTGAACTGTGGACCAAGATTTACTGTTCTGTGGTTTAGATCTCATGATTAGAATAGTGTTAAGGAGCTTTTTAAATGGTAATTTCAATTAAGGGAGTGGATAAGAGAATATGATAATTCATGGAAAAACATCTTTAACTGACAACCCATTGATTTAATGTTTGGTGAACTGCTCTTCTGAAGCATGTCTTAGTCTTTTTCTAATCTATTAGATTAAAAGAGATTTGTTTTATTTTATTTCAAACAGGGACTCTAGCAATACCACTGCTCTAGAGTTACTTTTATAAATAAGATCAAAAGCCCTATTATGCTTATTACAATATAATCAGTATACAGAGAACTCTTGACCAGAAAGTTTAAATAAGACAAATATTTTTGTGTAATACTAAAGAACATGTGTTGTGACATTCAAGCACACCACTATAAGACAAACCATGTACAATTGTCATGCATTTACTGGGGACATAGGATGTATCCATGACTGAGCACTCACCTAAGTAATCCTTTATGTCTCTGTGTCAGTGAGCACTGGTTGATGACTTTATTTAGGGACATTCCTGTTCTTCAGCATACTTATAAACCCAAGGGACAACTTTGCATAGAGAGCAATTGTGAAGCCTGTACTACTTAATTCAATTTATAGAATTGTATTTCTCCACATTCCCCCAAACTGGATGAGTGAAATAAAAGCAAGGAAGAAAACTAAACTGCACAAAAGGCAGCCCTTCTGAAGAAAGGATTAGATCACCACTCAGAAGGGTTGGAAGTCATGTTTTGTGGAGTGAATCTCATGTTGTCCTTTGATGCAGAAAGGAGACTGTTGCTGTTTGCTTCCCCTCGTATAAAGCTGAGGGTGCCTAAAGAGGTGCTAATCTAATGAGGGTCTGATCAGCTGCAGAAGGATAGCTGACATGACTGAGAAATAGGAACATGATGAAGATGTGTATGCAGGTTTCTCATCCTCCAAGCATTCTGAAGCATGTTCTATAAGGTCTGTGACATGTTCAAACATCTTTGGTAGTGGAACAGTGATCAGATATGTCAATGAAGGTCAGAAATGTGTGCCAACAGGGTCAGATAGGTGTATCTAGGCAGAGAGGGGAAGAATGCAAACCTCAAATGGGGTCATTATGGTACAGATATCAGAAGAATGAACAGATGTTCCAATATTATTCCTGTTTCTCTTACATTAAAAAGTGAAATGAATATATTTCACAGCATTACATTCAGAGTGGTTTTTGCAGGGAGATGAAAGAAAAGGGCAGGCAATATTGTGTCATTCAGAGAAATATCAGAAATATCAAGTTACAGATGTGTATAGTCTTGCACATTTATTGGTTTCATATCTGTTAAAGCATGTGTCTTGTGACTTCCCTGCTTGAAGAAATTAAACATTGTTTTTAGCTCACATAGCAATGTACAGCTTTTGTATGATTTGAGCCTGTAAATATTATGTTGCCATAGAAGCTAGCCTCAGATGCCCCAGGAGGTTTTCAGAACATTTTTAACAAAAACATGGAAGATAAGTTGGTTTTTTAATCATTATTTTTCTCAAAGAAAAGTCTGTCTGAGGCTGGTAGAGACCTGGTCACTGAACTGTTTTGTCCAGAAACAGGAGCAATTCTATACTATTGAGATGAGGTAGAAATTCCACAGAGGTGAAGATCAAGACTGACATCTGGTTTTTAAGAGTTCAGGTTAGTAACGGGAAAAAAATTAAGTATCCTAAGTCCCTGTTTAAAGGATTCAATCTACTGGTAAAGCAACAACAAAAAGGGTGGAAAGAGAAGCAGCAAGCCACCTAGATCTGTGTAAACATAAGGTAGCAGACTTAAATGCAAAAAAAGATATGCAAAGCCAAAAAGGACTTTTCAAAATCATCCTCTGTTTTGGCGGAAGAAGGTGAAGGGCCGTATCCAAATTCCACTGAGGTCATTGGAAAGTCTAGTGTTTACTTAGATGAGGCTGGACCTAGCCTTAAAAGTCAAGCTGGTTTCTTCATATTACATGACAAATGTTGCTCAAGAGAAAGGAAAACTATAGATAGACTGAGGTGTGTAGGCTATGCTTAGCCAGCTGGCATGGAATACATTGCTGATGATGGCCCTGGGCAGATGGTTGGGTTGAATGTCTGAAAGTTTTAGATTTCCACTAGCTCATAGAAAATCAAAACATATCTGAGGTAACAGTTTGGGACCAGGACTGGCTGATGCTCCTGTATCACTAAGTTTTTTACCCCAGACATTAGAGGATGTATCTATTAAAAGGTTCTGGAAAATAAAGATCTATTCATCCAGAGATCATCTGAAACAGCAGTGACCTGGGATCTTTCTCATCTGCAGCATTTGTCACAGAAGTACTCTGACCAAAAGCCTGTCCTTCAGCTCAGAGCCTAGCTAAGAAGTATATATAGGTGTTTGGAGAGCAGATATGGCTTCTCTGCCTACTTTGATTATGAATGTGTCCCAGAAAAGTTATGGCTGGGTTCAGGAGACTTCATGTGCCAGTAGTTGCTGGTGTTCATCCCTCCCAAGTCTGGTATCACCTGCTTCTCCCTTCACCGGAAAGCATGCTTCCCTTTCATCCATGTTTCTTACTCAAGTCCACCCACTTCTGCATGACTTTTCCTTTCCCATGAGCAAAGCAATCTAAGTTAATGCTTCTTCTGCTGAACAGTAAAGTGAGCATTTTAAAATTTGCCTTTACGCAGACCAACAACAATAGAATGTTGAATTAAAAAAAAAAAAAAAAAAAAAAAAAGAGGAATCTTTTTAAAGCACCTGTCCTGTAGAAGAATAAGAGTGATTTTATTTATTTTTAAATCTGGTGCCTTTCTTATTGCTGACCAAAAATGAAAAAAAACTTAACATTCTGTCACAGTTGAAAGATGTAATGAAAAATACAGCATTTTCTCTTTATTTATTTTATCTTCACTAGGAAGTCTCCAGTTCAGGGAAATAGAATGTTTCTGTTTTCTAAGATGAGCTATTGGATGAGTAGAAGGACTATGACCACGGTTAGGACTAATTGACAGGAAAGCCGATAGTTTGGGAAAAGGGATAATCTGGAAGAGGAGTCCTAAATTAATAAGATGAATTCTAGGAGAGGAAAGAGAAAAATCTAATGGCCAAGAAGTAGAGGAATAGCTGAAAAATATGTTGAAATCTGACAAGGGTGGGGTTGGGTGAAATGATGGGAGAAAATTCTTATGTGATCAGCCAAAAAGAAAACTTTGAAGTTACCTTCCAAAACTGTTTCAAATATTTCCTTTTTCTTATTATCAGCAAGTCTTGATGGAAAAGAAACATGAACTTTATAATTGGGAGAGAGTAAAATAGATGGCCTGATATCACTTGTACAAAGGATGACTGCAGTATAATACTGCTACAGGCAACAGTAAAGCTAATGTCTTTAAGCCAGCTAAATCATTAAATGTTTATCTAACTTTCAAGACCCCCATAACTATCATCATTTCTTTTGTGATTTCTCTTTTACCATTCCTTTTCCTTAGATGTCAGCTTGATGTTTCAGGGCTGACTTTAATGTTCTCCCAACGGAAATGCCTGAAAGATCCAATATGGTTTCTTTTTTAGAAGCCAAGAATATTTTAGCCCTGTCAACATTTTCTTACATGGAAGCAGGAATAAATGACACATGGAGGCTGCTTCATATCACTGTTAACAATTTGACATTGCTTTCCTGAAATACTTTATTTATATAAGAATCAAGTTTTAAATAAAGATACATCTCTTATAAAGGGGTTTTATGTGTGATATTCACTATTTGCCAACAGCTTTAGATTGTGAACCTTGGAACATATTTAGGTTAGGCTACTAAAGCCATAGGTATTATTTGGTTTCTCTAAGCTTGCTCCGCATCTGATTGGCGAAGTTCCAGTCTGTTTCTAAAGAAGAAGTCTAATAAACAAAAATGGAAAGAGCATAATTTTGTCTTCACTTCTTTCTGATGTTCTAGGGGCAGTCACATAAACTTGTTAAGGAGCAATTGAATAGATACACAAGAGTATGTTGGTGACAGAATAGGTAAGTTTACTTTCCTAATCAGTCCCTCAGCAACCAGTAGTATACCTAGGGGACAGGTTCATTACATGTGAATTTGATCAAGATGGTGCTAAAGTTGGATTCTGGACAAACTGAACTTCTTGTTGAGTGAACTGCTCAACATCAAAGAGAAGCTTACACATTATGCTATATTCTCAGCTCAGAGCTCTCTCCCAGTCTCTTTGTTCTAAGTTATAGAGTTATTTACAGGTATTCAAATGGGAAAATAAAATTGTCAGTAACAAACCTGGATATTTTTACCTAGTTTAAATCTGTAAAAAATGTCCATTATTAAAAAATCTTGAATAAATATTCTTTATTACTTCTTTTTTCTCTCTTTTTTTCCAGCAGAATATTTGATGGCTTGGATATGGATTCTTCCAAGACAGCCTAGATCACTACAAAGATACCCTCTTTCGCTAATAACCAGTCTACTAATGTTAACAGATATAGTGGTGTCGTGGTTTAAACTCAGCCACGCAACTCGTTCACTCACTCAACCCCCCCTTTCTTGCCCTCCCCTGCTTTCAGAGGGATGGGAAGGAGAATCAAAAGAATGAAAGTCCCACAGGTTGAGATAAGAACAGTTTAGTAACTAAGGTATAACACAAATCACTACTGCTACCACCAATAATAATAACGATAAAGGAAATAACAAGGGAAAAGAATACAGCATCTCTCCAACCACCGACAGAAAACTCACCACACCCCAACCCAACCGAGTGCTGACCGACCACCTCTTCCAACCACCCCCCAAGAGGACTAGGACTTCCGGATCACTCCCAGTTACATCCTGGGCATGACGTGCTATGGTATGGAATACCTCTTTGGTCAGTTTGGGTCCTGTCCCTGCTTCCTCCCAGCCTCCCCTCCTCCCTGGCAGAGCATGAGGCTCACAAAGTTCTTGGTCAGGGTAAACATTGCTTAGCAACAACCAAAAACATCGGTTTTATTAGCCTTGTTCCCGGGTTAATTCAAAACACCAGCTACTAGGGAGGAGAAAAACTGACTGCTATTGCTGAACCCAGGACAAGTGGACAGAACATTGCATGTTACAAAACATCTTCAAGAAGCAAGGCAAATTACTGCAACCTGAGTTTCATATATGAAAAGTAGCCTTTTGAAAAGATATGAGCTGGTTATTTTTGTCATGTTGCTCTCATTGTGGTGAGTGCAATGTAGATGTATTCTGACAGTTCATTGTTTTCACCAGCATTATAAAGTTCTTTCTTCCTAGGACCCTAGTGATACTGTTCCTTGTGTCATAGTAAATTTAACCTTTGCTTGACTTTAGTCAAATTTGAAGAGGACTTGTCCATTCTTCTGACCATTCTTCAGAGGATCTGTGGGAAAGTGCAAGATGCTTTTAGTGGTTAACTGCTTCAACCCTTCCCTTTGCTTACAATGAGGGCAAGCTGCCATCCTGAATGTACATGACAACCACGTTTTAGATTACAGATTCGATCAAGGCAGCAAACTGTTTTTTCCTTCCAAACCCTCAAGGTTCTTAACTTGTACTATCTCTAAGTGAAAAGACTTCTTTCTGAGGACAGGAAAAATGGATTTTTATTGTATCACTGAAGTTAACTCTGAATAGAAATGTTTTATATGGCTTGTGTGGTGATTTGTCAAACTAGAGGCTCTTTTCTGATGGGAAAAGTGCTTCACTGCTTTAGCATGCAATGATTATTTCAGGTATGCAGCACATTATTGCAACAGCCTTGGAGTTTTAACAGTGGTGGTGCTGGTGCCTAACAGTTTGGTACTGCCCATCCAGCTCACTGATGTATAAATAGAGATTTATAATAGGTGGCTGTATAAATAGAGAGAAGAAAGTATTTGGCAGAAAGGTTTTGAAACATGGCATTAGCATGAATTCTTGCACCTCAGGTCCCCAAAATAGTTAGCATTTATAGATGTATCTTTCTGGTACCCCATTATAGCCATCATCTTTTCTATTTTCTGTAGGACCTGGAAGTGGTATGATAATAAGAAAAATAAGTTATAAAATGCCTGTAGTTGGAGAGAACATCACCAGTGAAGTAGTTCCAGGCCCAGCACTGCGGGTAGGAAACACCTCATGGCAGGCCGATTATCACCCAACACTCTATCCAACCAAGCCACAGACATTACCAATGACAAACACTACTGCCGAAACCCGGGATCGAACCAGGGACCTTTAGATCTTCAGTCTAACGCTCTCCCAACTGAGCTATTTCGGCAGACATTAGATGAATTAAAAGAAAGGGTAAGGGAATATAAAACCTTACCACTGAGAACACAGAAAGTTCCTGAGTGATCTGGTGCTTTAATCAGTTTCAGTTTCTTTCCCACTACATTTCAGGGGAACAAGAAGTAGTAGAAATGTATGAGAAATACATAGGAAGTTAGGAAGCTGCTTCCACTTTAAGTACTGATATTTCAAAAATTAAGGTATGGATTTTGAAGGCATTCAATAAAATACTCAAAAATGTTGTTATTTTTACAAGAAATCAATAGAAATTATAGACAAGGTGTCCTTGAAATCTCACTGGGCAATTGGACATGTAAATACTTTTCAAATTCAGTGGGTTTCCAAATGGGGAGTCCAAGTTTGAATGGGACTAAAACTTAAAAAAAAAAAAAAAAAGGACAATTTTCTAAGCTCTTTTCTACCTTTTAAAGGAGATTTTTCCCCTTTTTATTCTGTTGGTACTTCATAACTGCACTAGAACTAATTAGCTAAAAAGAATGCAATAATGCACTTTTGTAGCTTGAAATTGGTTTGCTTTTTTTTCAAACAGGAAAATTATAAAAATCCCTGTGTATAGTTCTAGAGTACTTACTAGGTTTCCAAGTTTGGAGACCAATGGTTAAATTAACAAATCTTAGCTAAATTAATAAGACCTTGTACTTATCTCATCGGGATGATTAAACCTTATTTCATGTATGTTTCCAGGACAACTTGGCATAGGGCTGCTCTGCCTCACTGCATCTTTGAAATGGCAATGTCTGACTTACTGTATGCTCTTAGGAAACCAACCAGCACAAAGTGAAGTAGTTACTGTCACAGACTGAAAATTAAATAGAACAAGAAATCAAGGGAAAACCTTGCTTAAGCTGAAGGCTTTTAGTACAATCGAGTTTGCTAGAGTTCTCAAAATACATTATTATCTTGCAATATATTGGGCTGTTATTGGCAAGCCACAGTTCTTCATTTGGAAGCATTGAAGATCAAATTCTTAACTGACTCATTCCAAAGACCGGATTTGTGTCTGAGGTGAAAATGACTGCTGAAGTTTCGTAAGGCCAAATTCACTGCATCCAGATTTCACAGCTTAGATGTAGCAGTCAGTGCAGTGTATAGTAGTCCTAGCCTTCTTCAATACATAAAAGAGAGAATTGCCTGGAAGGGTAATGCAGATCCTGGGTGAGCTCTTACCTGAACAAAGGTCCTAAGAGAATCACACTTGTAAAATGGCTGCCTGAAAACAAATTGGATGAAGCTGAAGCTTTTCCACTTTTACTTAAAAATAAATCCTTCAAACTTTTTCAGTGCAGTTTAAAACAGTTCAAATCATTTCTCATCCATCACATTCCTTCTGATGACTTTTTACAGCTGGATCAGGATTTTCCTAGGTGTGGAAATAGCTGGGTGCTAAAAATACTTTGCTATATACATTCGATTTTATATAGATGTGATGGTAAACATATATTGCATTCACTTCAATTATTTTATCCCACATTTTGAAATTAGTATATAGGATTTCTGGTCTTGGTAGAACAGCTTGAGGACAACTTCCATAGTCTCAGAACTGTTCTTCCTTTCAGCAATTGTTCCTGTGCATGTGTGTATATGTGCATGTATGTGTATGTATGTATAAACACATACACACATGTATATATACATATGTATACACATACACATCTATGTTCAGCTATATATAACCAGAATACACTGCATAATGCCTGATTTCTCTACATTTGTACAGATCTAGTCTTAACATTCAGATTAGCAACTGTTTATGAAAGACTCCTGTGATTTTACAAAACAGTGAAAACATGCAGTGAAACCTCATTGTTTGCCAGGACAAAGTAAAACTTCATTTTTATCTACTTCACCATTCAGAAGGTGACATGACATTCTGCTGCTTCAAAAGGATGCATATATGCCATGGGTTCTGTTCTATACCTGCTTGAAATAAATGTCTCCAATACCTTAGAGTACTCCATTGATGATAGTTGCTTAAATTTAGCAACAGAATTGAGACTTGCTCCAGATGTAGAACAGATTAATTAATTCACATTGCATGTCTAGACCACAAACAAAGAAGACCTGAGGCCCTCAGAATGGGAACTTGGAGACACTTTTCTTAGACACAAACCATGATTTAAGAAGTGCTGCATGCCAAAGAAGGGATTTGCCTGAGACTGTCTAATGAAACATTCCTGTCCCCCTACCCATAAAGGCTGGCGGGGGCTACCATAATAATACATGAAGACTCCAAGGGAATTTGGAGTTAGAACAGCTGTAAGATCAAGGGTGCAAGGTAACCATCTCACTGTGTGGAAATACACATTTTTGTTTCCAGTCTGTTCTGTTCCCCACTTATAAGCAAACACAATGTGAGTTAGGAAGACAAATGGCAAATGCATTGAATATACCACAGGGAAATTCAAAATTACATAGCAGGATCTTCTCTTTTTAAATTTTCTAAAGGACAAATGTGGGAATTTTTCCTAATAAATCTTCTGCAGCCAGTTTTGCAAGAGTTTGTAAGGGAGACAAGAGGTGCATGACTTCTGTTGTTCTCTAGTTCACAGTTCCTCATTGTTTTCCTCTTCAGCACCCAGAATAGGTTAAAATTATAATGGGAAGAGTCTGCTGAGAAGTAACTTAGCAGAATCGTTTAATAGGAAGCGTATGTACTTCTCTTTAAAGTTCTGAAGTAGAATTGCGTCCTGGGTTCAGCAGCAGTAGTCATTTTTCTCCTTCCTAGTAGCTGGCCAGTGCTGTGTTTTCAGCTTCAGCCTGAGAACAGTGCTGATAACACTGATGTTTTAGTTGTTGCTAAGTAATGCTTACCTTGATCAAGGAATTTTCAGTCTCTCATGCTCTGCCAGTAAGAAGAGGCACAGGAAGCCGAGAGAAAGCAGAGACAGGACACCTGACCAAAACTAGCCAAAAGGGTATTCCATACCACAGCATGTCATGCCCAGTATATAAAGTGAGGGGAGTTACCTAGAAGGCTCAGATCGCTGCTCAGGTCAGTTTGGGCATCAGTTGGAAGGTGGTGAGCAGTTGTATTGTGCATCACTTGTGTTTATTGGGTTTTTTTTCCCCTTCCATTTTTATGTTCTTTCCCCTTGTTGTTTCCCTTATCATTATTATTATTAGTGGTAGTGGTAGTAGTTTTTTTATTATACTTTAGTTACTGGACTGTTCTTATCTCAACTCATGGGATTTAGGTTCTTTCCATTCTCTTCCATCCTGCTGGGAATGGAGGATAGGTAGAAGAAGAGAGGGGGTGAGTGAGCAGGTAAGTAGTTCTGAGTTACTGGCTTGGATTAAACCATAACAAATTGTTTTATCAGTTATTTTTTGAAGTGCACATACCAGGAATGTGCTCTTTTATTGCCTGTCTTCAATTCATTACATTTGTGCCTAACCTATCTGAATAGATTTTAGACATGACATAACTTCATTTTTTCTTCCTACTGGAAGCAAAGAAAAATGTCCAATCTTTGTGAATGACAGGAAGAAAAAGAAATACTTTTATTAAATTATACTTAATTTCCAAAGCAGCTGAACTTCAGGGTGAAAAAAGTATGTTATTAAAAAAAAATAAATGAAAATATCTTCTTATTATCACCCCTTGCATTCTCACAGTCAGTTGTTGAGTTTAGGGAATAAACTTTCCATGCAAATTTCAATGTCTTTTCCCCTTTAAAATTGCAATTTTCCAAGAAGTTACTGAATTTTGAAAAAGCAGCCTAGAAAACAGCACTTCAAACTGAAGTACAAAACATGACAACAGAAAGCTGAATATTGTATCTGAAATTTAAAAATAGGTGTTTTCAAATGCATGCGTGTGTGAAAACCAATGCCAAAAAATTTTTCAGGAAGGTTCCCATTTTGTGAAAAGGCCTTCCTCTGTCTAAAAATTAATTAGCATGAAGAATTTCAGCAGATCCATTTTGGGAAACAAATTGAAAGTGAGCAGCAGTTGAATTACCTGAATATGCCCCAAACAGCAGGACACAGCTTTTACCATGGTTTGTTAACATTTCCCATCCATAGTGAGTGTATGAAAGGCTCTTTCCTCCATATGATAAAACTTCTGCCTGAAACCCAAATATTATCTGTTGCATCCATGTACATCAGTTTCCACAGGTAAAGTCTTTAGTTTCCCTAAATGTTTTTGCTGAGCACATGAGCCTGCACTACAAGGATTTTTGCCTCCCACCAAAATGACATCAGGATTCATGAGAGACAGGAGAACGCACACCTTGTTCTCCATCTGCACTGAAGCATAGCTGCAGAGCACACTCAGCCTCTTTTCACTGTCCCCCCTCTCTACAGGAAGACCAGAGTAAAGAGGAGTTCTAATTTTCCTCAGGAGCCTTGTAAGTGAAGCATGCTCCTGGGAGACAGGAGACCTGACTTCAAAGCCCTTCATTGACCTGTATTTACCACATTCCAGGAAAGTGCCAGAATTTTCTGGGCTGGAAGCCCTCTAAATCCTTCCTGTTCCATCTTTCACATTTTGCATAAAATGATTAAATATATGTTGGAGCAGGGCCTGGAGTTAGAATTTGGGGCTTGTTTTACCTGGGTACTGCAGAGTCTTGGCCATTTTGCTTTCCAACTCTCTTGCTCCCTGTTTCCTTTCCTTTGTACTAAATTAGGCTGTGCAAAGTGGGTGATCTTTCATAGGAGAAACTATAAGACATTAATACTAAAATGCCTTATATCTTCCAGCTAGAATTCCACTTGATGTGTGGACTCAAGTCCCTGCTGAGACAGGATAGCTTTGAACAGTCATCGAGGGAATTAATTGTTTCTGTGTTTAAAAAAAAAAAATCTTTCTGATACAATGAAGTCTTTAATATCAATGGGAGACTACAATGTCTAAATAGTAGAAAATCTGGATAATACAATTTTAGAAGAGACATCAGGTACAAATCCAGACATAGATTTAATGTGGGAAATACTCATGGTTTGGGAAGAGTCACTGGAGAAAAGCTGGGCTTATGTATATGATCTTAGTGCTGGCCATGCAAGAGAAATTACTCCATCCTTGAAGCTTCTGCACTGATCCTTTCTGTGTTTTGGGGGAAGTGAGGTTCTTCCTCACATGACCAGCTCTTGCCTTAGAGTGCTTTTTAACTCAGGTTCAGCACAAGCCATTCAGCTCCATGTTTATTCTGGGGTCAGTAGTTTCTGGAGCAGAATAGATACTATGGAGAAGTTGTCCATGAAATAATAAGGTTTATTTGACCTAAACTGACTTTGCATTGAGGCATCTTCACTCTCTACATCCAGGACATGGTTAATCCAGCGTCTGGGCAATCAAACTAGAGAGAACGGCAATCTGACTGCAGACAAGCTGGGAACTGACATGTAGGGTAAACAGATTCAATGCTTCAATTGGAATAAATGGTTATGCATGAAGAATAATAGTGGGTATGGTGATGCTCATCTTCCACAGCCTGGGGTCATGTGAAGATGCTGCATAAAATTCTATCTGTAGATTTTAGTACTGCTTATTTAGGAGTTCTAAATCCTGCCCTGACCTAAGTCATAGCTGTGTCTGTTGATTTGTGATGTGATGATTTGTGATGTGATGATTTGCACACAAAGGTTTTTTTGGGTGCAACCAAATCAAGTCTGTTTTTTTTTTTTAATTATTTGCTTTTTTTTCCAATGCAAGTAAAATAACCATAGATGTTAAGACAGTGATGTTGTTGTGCAGCAGCAATTTTGCAGTAATGCATAAATTTAAACACTTTAATTCCTGCTCAGTAATTTCCATCTCAGGATGTGTGTGGTAGAATTCCCTGGTGCAAAGTTCATCTGTGGTTTCCTTAATAAAAATATGAACTGCTGTTTATGAAGAGAGATTGCAGGGAACTCCTAGGTTGTGAGGTTGCAAGAACCTAAATGTTTTTTAAAGTGCAGGGGAGGGTGGGTGCCTAAGTCCCTCAGGTTTCTGAGACTTACGCAGCCATATACCATTGATTTATTCCCCCTCAACTCTCCTGAGCATAGTTTGTTGGTCATATATCCCTGCTTGAAAGAACGCTTATTGCAGTTAGATAAGGAATATTCCTTTGGCTCTGATTCAGATGGATTTGAAAAGTATGATTTTTCTTGGAAGAAAACTGAATCCCTTAACTGTTTTCTCCTGCCACCACAGCACAGCTACTGATTTACAGCAGCATGAGGTCTACTTTTCCATCTACATAATATTTGGGGAAAGCTTATGGCAACATAATGTGTAAATGAGCATAAGCAGAGTGTGTTTGCTTTTCCTTACTGCTTGTCTATACAGAGTTGTTTTTTACAGTATCTGTTTTGTATCGAATGCTGCACGTCAGGGGTTCTTTAGACAGAAGTTTGCACTGCAGGTGACACTCCCATTTGCCTACTGGGAATAAGCTTCATAGCTTGCACTATCTGGGAGCAAGAAAATACAGCAAATACACTCTCTTCTGGAGTAAAGTAGGCACCAGAATTTGTACCATTACCTTAATTGATGTTTACCAGGGGAAGCCAACTTTAAACCTGAAAAATGGTGTTAGGGAGATGCTGTGAACCAGTGTCTTTGGGTAGCCTAACCTTACTTCGTTCCCTGTTTAGCACAGGAATTTGTCTTCCTGAGCTGCTCTGAAGATTCCTCTGTCTTCTCGCCAGTCATGTGTCTGGGCTTCTCAGGGCAAAGTGTGGGTCAGTATCCTGCCAAGTCAATTCTCTGGTTTTAGACTTTCCCCAATCTACTGCTCATTTCTGTACTTACATATGTAGACCCAGAGGTCAAAGAGATAAAGGAATCAACAACAGCAACAACATAAAAAAATTAATTAATAAACTTGAAGATTAATGATTATTCACTTATTCTTGGTTTTCCCCATATCTTTCTGGTATTTAGAACATTTCTTTTGTCTTTCCATGTCAGTGCTCAGGGACTGAGAATATGCTCTACTGATCAGAGCAAACAGCTTTTGAATTTTTATATGTTTTCAATTTGAAACATTCCAAACTTTAACAGGAGAAAAATTATAAAGCTCCCTTTCAACATCTTGTAATTTATTACTTCTTTCATGAAAGGATTAAATGCATTTGCTACAAGCAGAATCTTGCATTCTGTATAACCCCCAAACCTTGATCAATTCTAATGTGAGTTTTTGTGAACATACTTCTCATGCCACGAAGTTTGATGGGTCTTTGGAAGAGCACTTAGCTACTTCAGTGAGAATGCAATTTAACCATACAGTTAGTGATGAAAACATAGCCGTCAACATGAATGTTACTGTTTTTCATAGATGTGTTGAAATCTCATGTAACATACATTGGTCTCCAGCATAAGTCCTTCTGCAGCAAGCAGTTACCTGATATTAACATCGTAGATATATTAAACTTTTCATCTCAACAAACCATTTAATTAGGTAAACACATACCCTTAATTAAGCATATTTTACTGATGGAGATAATTATTATTATTCTGGATAGATTGTATCAGTAGTTAATTTCTTTCACTCTTACATGGTAGCAGTTTTCTACATGGAGTTCGTGTTCCCTCAGTATCTGGCTCATACATATGTAGTTTTGTCTGCTATACTAGAAACAAAACCAAAGAAACCCCCCAAACCCTACAAAATAAAATACAAAATCATATCACCTTTCTGTGCTTTTTTCAGCATTTCAGACTGCAAACAATTGATCCTTTTTTTTAATCTTTTTTTCCCCTTTTTTCAGCCAATATAAGTCCCTTTATGTGTCTGATCCTGTCACTCTCAGCCATATTTCACAGACTTCCAGATGTACTTCTGATTTTTTTCTGAACTCTTTCTAGTTGTTTAAACCTGTGCCTTAGAGAAGAGCCACTTTAACAAGACACAGTATCTGTAGAGTGGTAAACATGACAAATACAGAAGTAATGCAGTCTACCCACTCACTTCCCTTGGTTTTCATTATATGCTTTCTTGATACCCATGAATCAGAACAGGATTACGATCAGCTACATACCCACTTTGCCAACCCCAGGTCATGCACCCCAGGAAGCAATCACATATTCTGATTGCATTGCCTGCATTTTCATTATAAGATGTATAAATTTTTATGGTTGATATTCTTTTAACTACTCTTCATTCTCTTCTCTCTCATAATTTATCATCTAAAGGTATTTAGGAATTAAGTGCCTTCAAGACTGTTGATCAAAAACAAATCGGATGGCAATGTAGTCTGAAAAAATTCTCAAGAAACTCATCCAGTTGATAATTCCTCATTAATGAGTGTATCCAGAGACTTAACAGTTCACACGGTTTTTATCTTCATAGTATGCAGTACGTTGATTTTATAATCTACCCTTCTCATAGAATGTTGTGTGATAAGCTAAATACCTTGCAATGTTTAAGTATATTGCATCATTTTTCTTTATCAATGGGAATGTGTACTCTCATTAAAAGACAATTTGACAAGAGTTGTTTTTATAAACCCATGTTGACTGACTTCAATTAAATTACCCTACTTTAGATTTTGAGTAGTAAAGCCGTATATTAGCCTTTCTATTATTTTGCCCAGTGTCAATGTCAAACCGTCAGGCATATAGTTGCCAGATTGTCCCACTTACCTTTTAAAATATTGGCACAACTTTCATTTTTTTTAAATTCTTCTCTGGAGTATTCCAATATGCCAAGACTTGTGCAAACAATAATAATAATTGGTTTTGTTGTTGTTATTTTTTATCTTCATTCCTTCTACTGAGATTTTGCATCACTCCCTGATGCTGTTCATCTGCAGTATAGAGTAAGCTCCAGTCTTTGTATTTTTAGCAGCAGAACAGTATATATTTATATATTTAGCAGCAGAACAGTAAAAAACAGAACAGTTATGCATTAGCAGGTACCTAATATAAATTTGCCGCATCTTCTTCAAAAGAGAAGAGAATCAGTCTCATATATCCAATGATATATGTTTTCACAATAAGATTTGTCTTTACTATTTAATGCTTCAAGTTTTTATTGGAAAGCTTTTAAAGAACCTTATGATGGTTTTATTTCCTTAGGCGATATTGTGAAAATTAAGGTTTGCAAATACTTGTGGCCTTTGTGTTTCTTAAATGACATCAGTTTTTCTTTAAAAAGAAACAAGACTGCAAATGAGTTCACGTGTAAAATTAAAAATAACCAGTGATTAAATTTTAAAGTGAGTCTTATTCATTCAAAAATTATTTGTACAGTCCCTATTCACAATCTTGCTTTGTTATTTTTTTTAAGTTATCTAAAAACCATGTTTGACTCCTGGTATGCTTATTTATGTCACAGCCACAATTCTAGTCTCACCTGCCTGCACAGCATTATTCTTTGCCTTCACTTCAGATTTTATTGTGAAAAAAGCTGGAGATTTGTCTGTGTTTATTGTGTTTATTGATTGAAAGTACTTCTTTTTCAGTTAACTTTGCAGAGGAAGGAAATGTATTCTAGTAATTGAGGGCCATATCCAAATCTAGCTAAAATGAAGCGTTAAGCTAGTTTCAGATATTTTGTTATTGTTTTGGGTGGTTTTTTGTTTTGGGTTTTTTTTTGTTTGATTTCTCTTGTGGAATATTTGCATCAGAAAATTCCAAATTGTTAACACTTGTCAAAGGAACATGCTGGTTTTGATAAAACCTTCATTAGGAAAATCTTACATGGAGTCCACAATTTTTGGTCAACACCAGAAACAGACATACTTGAATCCAAGTTACCAAGATGCCAGTGTCTAAACACTGTTTAAGTAAAACTTGTTTGCAGGAACCAGATTCCAACTCTTTCTTTGCAGCAGACAGAGCAGCTTGTTTGAACTCAAGTTTCTCTTATCCTTCAGGAAGACACACAGGTCAGTGGCTATTTACTATTCCTTTCCTTCCTTCCAGTGAGAAGAAGGTTATGTTCGGCATCTCTAATTTCTTGTGAGAAAGAATCACACTTTCAACTTGTATGGTATATGGCTCAGGTTCTTTTTTCAGCACTCGTGGGCACATCCATGATCTACCAGACCGGGATCTAGATTTCATCTAGATCCACAGATGCTGCTGTGACTTTGTGCATTTCTTTTTTAAAATAATTTTTATTTCTTCATTTTCAATGTATAAAATCACATCAAAAGGAGCTTCCTGTAAATGATCCCTTCTGGTGCATGTTACCCATCATAAATTATCGTCATTTTGACAGAGAGGTTTGAAGGAGGAGATTTCACAAAAACACCAAACAGGAGTTCACTGAGAATAATTCAGCAAAGCAAGATTAACAGTTGCAAGAAAAGCATCAACTGTGGGAGGGAAAGAGCACAGAAGAGGAATGTGCAGCTCAGACCGCATGGCCATGAGGGTTAGCAGAGCACTTATGCAGTATAGGAAACAAGTCTGAATATGATGAAATGTGCCAGAACAGGCAGGGATTTTTTAATGACATAGATTATTTACCTATGATTTTCCTTATAAAAGTTTTGATTTCTAAAGAAATTAGGTCACCAAACAAATCAGTTTCTGGTAAAGATTTCATGGTACCCTCTCCTCTTCCCTATCCTCTCCTAGAAGGTAAGAATCTTCACTCTGTAAACTTGTAAGCTTAGAAGACATGTTAAAACATGACATCTACCACATCAGAATTCTGTCTGTCAAAGGCTCTTTTTTGCATTTGACATCTGCTAGAAACTTCAGGTGTATCCTAAGACTGGTTTTATGGAAGTGTGGATGAGGAAGATTTACTCACAAAAGCCGGACACAAACCGGACACAAACTAAGCATAACTTAGTGCTTATTGAGAACACTGGGGTTTTGTTCTGAAGTTAAGCCTTACTTACCTATTTAAAACCTCACAGTTGTCTTTTCCCTTTCTCACAGATACCTCTTCTGAAGTTTCTTCAAAGCAGCACAGACACAGGAATGCATATTTCTTTATTGTATTTACATCAAAGAGTCTCGTTAAACCTATGAAGTTACCATGTTGAGTCTACAGCATAATGGCAAGATGCCTTGTAATTCTGCCTTACAATTAAGCTCTCACTCAAAAGATTCTCCCAATCCCCAGGGGCTGTGCTCAGGAAAATCTCAACAATCAAGAAAGTGAAGCAGGTCTGTGTGCAGCATTAAGGGGGAGTGAAGGAGCTTAACATAAAGCCAAGTTAAAGCAGAGTAGATGAGAGGCTGACAGATGAAGAGCTGAACCACTGTTTTTGTGAACCCTTAGGGCTTTCTTACTATGTTTTGAATCTTTGCTTGTCAGTGTTTTTCTGGCTCCTGTCTTTTCTGCCGTCTGTTAGGTTCAGATGGACCGAGCCCATATGCAGTGTTTAGGCCAGGATTAGATTCAGTGAATTTCAGTGGATTTAAGCCAATTTGCACCAGTCCAGCACAATGGCCTTACTGACCTTTCAATCAACAAATCCAAAGTTTAGACAAAGCGCTGCCTTAAACTTGCCAATTTTCTCTATATAGAAGCTAAAACACAGTTTTCTTATTCATTTAGTCAGTTTGAATTCCCTTAAGATGTATGTCTGGGTGTTTTGATTATTACAACATCCTTTCCTTTGGCCTCCAGACATGCAACTTGTTATGCTCAGACCCATTCAGAATGCACATCACTCCTGTGCTTTTACCCTATAACATTTCCCTTTTGCCCTCTCCCTTCTCTACCAGGTCTTAACAGAAGCTGCTTGTATTCAGTCTAAAGGTCTTTTCCAGGTTTCCAGACTTATTTCTGTTTCATTACCTAAATGTTAGCTCTGTGTGCTCCTGGTAGTTTGGGTTTTTTCAGTACTTGCTCACTTTCAGATGAGGATCTTCAATTTTCTTCTCATTTTCCATGAACCAGATTTCCAAACTTATTTTAAACAGAATACTCTATGTTAGAATAATTTTTGGTACAGCAGGTTGTCTGAGAACCAAATGTCTAAATCCTTTGCTTGCTACATGAATGAAAGTATATCTATTGTTAACACCATGATACAGTCTTCATATACTTCATAGCAGATTCAATCGTGTGATACATTAAGGGCTTGTGATGTACAATGATGCAATAAGATGGCCAATGGTCATGCTAGCTAATTAAAATTATGGTGGTTTGTTGTTTTTTTTTTTTTATGTAACTGGCTTTACATTCCTTACTCTTATGAGAAGGAAGCATTTTAACCCAGTGCTGTAAAATATTTTGGTGTGACACTATGTCAAATAGCAACTGAGAATAGACTACCCGAACAATTGGTATGTCCTGCAACCCTTTCTTTGTCCAAATCTCAGAGTGGACTGAGAAAAAAGAGCAGGCTGGTTATTGAATGGATGTTTCAAATGGACCAGGGAGATCTTAGAGTCACGAAGAGTCTATTTTTTGCCTGTAGAGCACTTAATACAGTGGAGTTGTAGTTTGTGATGGCAATGGAATATTATAAAATGAAAATCATCATACTTTTGTATGTCTCAAACACGTGACATATTTGTGACACATTTGTATGTCACAAATATGTCCTTTCTTTATATAGTTCCTTTCAAAGAGTTTGTGGCAGAGCTGTCCAGAAACTCTCCAGTAACTTTTACTTTTGCAGGTATAACTGCTTACTAAAGGTGTATAAAATTCTACCTAAAGTTCCCAGTTCGTGTAAGGCCAGGTATCCTAATTTTTCCTGAAAATTTTCCCTTTAAATAACTACTTAATTTCGTATTACACAATTTTATCTACTTAAAATTTAAGTGGTTTTTGTGTGTTGTCCATTTACACTTCCACCATGATCAATGGAACTAAAATCAACACAAGAATTTTAGATATGGTATACCACACTATATCTCTCCTAATGATTCCTAGAATAGAGCACAATTTTTAAAAGACACCTTCATAAAAAACAGTTCAGTATGGTAGGATCTTCCAAATTCTGTTATGTGAGCAAGTCTGAGATTCCCCATGTTTATAATAAAGATATCAGTTATTAACCCACATTTTAATTTACACTATGGCCAGAAACATGTAAAACCCAACACCAACCACAAAAAGTACATATGGGCTTAATACTTTTACATACTTGTAAGGTACAATATAAAAATGTCTGCAAGAAGCACCGAAAGGTTGAAATAGTATCTCTGGCTAGACTACTTGAAATAAAGAATCATGCCAAATCCAACAGCAAAACATAAAGCTTAGATCATCCCACCAAGGAAGAACCATTATGGCAAAAGTAATCATAAATCCTTGGAATATCTGTAACGAACACATGAAGATGAAATAATGCAATTTCCACTGACTCATAATTAAAACCAGTGATGCAGTCACTCCATCCAGACTTTAGGTAATATGAGAGGAGTTCTATGACTAAACTGTAGAATTTTAGTGCATTAATTAATTATCACACATACAGATTTTGCTGCAGTGATGCACATCATGTAGTGTTAGATTAGTACTACTCACTGCACAGTTCATATACCTGGCATAGGTAACACTGGGTCTTTCCAGAAGATAATGTGTTAAACCAAATCTACTGTTTAATCTGAAAGGGAAATGTACTGTCAGTAGCACATTGTATTTAATCCCAAATACAATGAAACTGTCAGTATGTTTCTTCTACCCACTTCTAATAGGACATACATTAATTAAAACAAACAACGTAATAGGATGCAGAACTTGCTCAAGTATGGTCATGTATTGAATTTCAGAAATGAGAATTCCTCCAGATTTCTGCTTTACAGTCAAACATTGGGTTTCTAAGTCATAGATTATAATGGGGCATGTAGACAGCTGTCTTCTCTGTGCAGAAAGGATTGACTGTACACCAAAGCCTGGTTCAGGCCTTCATTCCACTTTAATTTTTACTAAAACTCAGAGCATCAGTCATCCATTTCTGTCTGTTGGGAGCTATGCTGCTGAGCCTTCTCTGCTCCAAAAATACCTCCTCTAGAAACCATCTGATTAATAGTCACAAACTCGCAACTCTAGCAGAAAAGGTAACTTGCATCATATAGCTACCCAACTCCACATGAGTTCTTTTGACTTTTTAGAAATTAGGGAGTACTTTATAAATAAAACATTGGTTTCAGACAATGCATGTAAAACATCTTCCATCATGTAAAGGGAAAGGAAATAAAGTCAGCTTAAAAACCTGAAATCTTCCTCATCTCCTGTTTTTTCTACCTCCTGTGAAAGAAGCTATTGCCTAGCTCATAAACGCTGTCATAAACAATAACATTTCTACTACAGATATAGAGGTTTTTACATTTCATTACATAAGAAGGCTGTAGGTTCAACTGTTAGTTTCCTGAAGATGCCTTATCAAATACTTACTGTCTTAGAGAGCAAAATGGTGAAATTCAAGCACTTAGAACCATAGAATAGAATCAACCAACCTGGCCTTGAACACTGCCAGGGATGGAGCACTCACAATCTCCCTGGGCAACCCATTCCAGCATCTCACCACCCTAACAAGAAAGAATTTCTTCCTTAGATCCAGTCTAAACCTCTCCTGTTTAAGTTTGAACTCGTTACCCCTTGTCCTGTCACTACAGTCCCTAATGAAGAGTCCCTCCCCAGCATCCCTATAGGCCCCCTTCAGATACTGGAAGGCTGCTATGAGGTCACTTAGGTATTTCCTTCTGGTTTTGTATCTCCTTCACTTAAAGTGACAGAACTAAACTTGAATTCACAGTTCCTCGTTATAACATAGATGGATTCACTGTGCTAAATAGTTGCCATTATTGCTTATGACAAATTCAAGCTGCTCATTATCTGTATTTCATTGAATGAAACAGGCATCTAATGGTCAGGAAACATTATTTCTTCATCTATAAGCCAACAAAGAAAATCCTTAAGAATGGAACTGTTAAATGAACTGGTATGGAGCTCTGTAATTACACTGCCTACTTCTGTTCTGTTAGCTGAATGCATAATTTTTGAGATTACAAACCAAAATGTTTCATCATATAATGAACTCAGTGGTCAAACAGATAACTGTCTTAAATTTAGTGAGTTTGTCCATTACCAAAAGTGTCCCAAGGACAGGATTCTGTTAAATCTGAGAAAAAACCTCACAGGAGTTAACAAACCCAACATATAGCAAAAAGGCATTTAGGATTTTTTATTTTTCCTTTTTTCTTTTTTGTATCTGCAGACTTTAGTCTAAATTTGTACAGGCTATTCCCACAATAGGAAAAGAAAGACCGACGCTCAATTCTCCTTTTTACAGAACTCTAAACTAGTTCATCTTTTTTGTATTTATATTTCAGATATATTTTAAGATAAAGACAAAATTATTCTAGCTAAGATTAAAGCCACTATGGAAGCACTTCATCCACATCTTCACATCTCTTCTTACCCTTGTCATCCAGGGTAGAAGAAAACTTACTTCTTTGGATTTTTTTCCTAGCTCAAAAAGTGTCACTGAGCAGCAGATGTTTAAGTGACATTTAGGATGGCTGCTATTTTTGACGTTTCTCTTTTTTGAGCTTGACGTTTTTTCACTTTCTGGGGCTTGAGCTTGTATGAAAAAGGCAGAACTGGAGGTATATAAAGTGAGAAAAACATACTGCACTATGTAATCTATTTGTTTTCCCTTCTGCACTACAGCATCCTCCCTGTTTCTCTTCCTCTTTGGTGTTACAGTAAAGTGAGATCCAAAAAGAGCCTATATTTGCTCTCAGAATGGAATCCAGATTGCTGTGCTAGGTGCCAAGGTTTTCTTTGCAACAGCAAGAAAAAAGAAAAAGATTAAGATAAGCTTCAGAAAAATAACCCAGCCAGTCCCCTGAGCAAACCTAGTAGATTGGGAGATCTAGGCACAGGAAACATATTAGAAATACAAGCAGTATGTTGTCTGAAATTTCACCTCTCTCCAGAGCTTAACTACATTACTTCTAACTCTTGTGGCTGCATATTTAGTAGTAAGCAAAATAAGCCACAAACTATTCTGTGATCCTAGAATTAACTGGCATATGACATTTCAGCAAAACCCTCATCCTCACTACAACAGGGCAGCCACAACAATATGGTCTATTTGCCTGTGCTAGCTCCTGAATCATATCTGAGTATTGTTTACAAGAGTGTTACTTTGCCTGGGCCAACAGTTCAGCTGCTCCTGCCAGTGATTTGGCCATATAAGCTATTTCATGATAGTTTTTGGTTGCATGCCTTGTCTTTGTCATGTTCACTAGTGTAGACTTCATCTGTAAGGGTGTCTTCTCAGCATAAACAAAACATAAGCCCCATGATTTCTCTCTCAGATAATATCTCTAATTGTTGTGCTACTTTTTAAAGGGACAAAGAACTCAGTTTGTCTAATCCCCACTTGTTTAGTACTTCAGGTCTCTGAAATTAGATTATTAAATCTTGTGCTGTCTAGTTTCCATGCAGTACAAATATGATAAGCCATTTCAGCTGATGTTCTCTACTGTTCTGTGATGAGACCTTTCCAAATATGAACTTGTATTAACTAGCCTCATTTTTCCCAACATGTACTGCAACATTCTCATCTTCAGAGTCTGAAGCAGCTGACCATCTCTCTTCCATTCTGTCCCAACTTTGGCTGGGACAGATCCAAATTACTATTTTATATCTCTAGTTCTTGGGTTGATTAAGGAAATTGATATCACAGAGTTATTTGCTCCCTGACCCCTGATATCCTTCTGACTATATTATTGCTTTGACATTGAAATCCAAAGAGAGAGATTAAACAAATGTTAATTACTGTTATTATTACCATTCTGGAAGTAGCAATAAAGAATATTTAGCATTTATGTGTAACATTTGATTTAAGTAGGGAAAAGATGAGGAACTGAACGGTGATAATTGTGAACAGAGTAATCCCACATGAGTCTGGAAAAGGCCACATCTCACCTGCTGCCTTGTTCTTTGTCAATAATCCTAAACTCAGAGATCAGGATACTATATTACAAGCATAAAAAATAAAGTTATGAAGTTTTTCAGTATGTGAAATCTTAAGAATATGCAAACATTATTTAATTTGACATAACTTTTACAAATGTGATCATCATATTCACATGAGGAGAGATTCGCAATAGCAATTAAACTGCAATACAGAGCTCTTAGCAAACTGGCTCTAGTATCAGCATTGACAATACATGTGGAGAAAATTTCACCAGTGATTGCTCAACAATCACATATCTGAGTAGTGAGATAAAATAACCAAAAGGAGATATTGTACCAAAGTGATATAAAATCATGAGTAGTATGGACAATGCCATGTTGTCTTGGTTGTTCACTGTCTTCCTGTATGTCGTGGTTTAGACTTAGCCATGCAGCTCGTCCACTCACTCAACCCCCCTTTCTTGCCCTCCCCTGCTTCCAGAGGGATGGGAAGGAGAATCAAAAAGAATCAAAAGAATGCAACTCCCACAGGTTGAGATAAGAACAGTTTAGTAACTAAGGTATAACACAAATCACTGCTGCTACCACCAATAATAATAACAATAAAGGAAATAACAAGGGAAAAGAATACAGCATCTCACCAACCACCAACAGAAACTCACGGCACCCCAATCAAACCGAGTGCTGACCGACCACCTCTTCCAACCACCCCAAGAGGACTAGGACTTCCGGGTAACTGCCAGTTACATCCTGGGCATGATGTGCTATGGTATGGAATACCTCTTTGGTCAGTTTGGTCCTGTCAGTACAGTCCTGTCCCTCCTTCCTCCCGGCAGAGCATAAGGCTCACAAAGTCCTTGGTCAGGGCAAACATCGCTCAGCAACAACCAAAAACATCAGCCTTATCAGCCTTGTTCCCGGGTTAAGTCGAAACATCAGCTACTAAAGAGAAGAAAAACTGACTGCAACTGCTGAACCCAGGACACTGTACAAGGATAAGGGCTTATCAAATGAAACTAAAAATTTAAAAGAGCAAAGGAGGTGGCTCTCTGGCACTGGGTACAATTTCTGTGAAATTTCTTGCCAAAGGATGTTGCATACACAAGAAGTCTATGTGGATTCAATCAAAGATCAAGCAAATACCTGGAAGGTACATTTGTTGGTAGTTACCTAACAGACAAACTGCACTAGGCTTAGGAAATTCCACAGGCTGAAAAGAGTTAGAAGGTGAGTAGCTTGAGAGAGGACGCCTGCAACACCAGAGCGGAGTGAGGGGAGATCAGTGTCTAGGAGCCCCACCTCAGAGTGGCGAGAGCCACCAAGGGAGCCTCAAGTCCTTCACAGGACTTGCCCAGGAGCTGACTCACCATGGGTGGAGCCAGGAGGAGGAGCACCAACCCTGAGGGCTTAAAAACCTGCCCAGGGAGCATGAGCTCCAGGCCCCAACTCTGTAGGGGCCTCCAGCTTCCCCTCTAGAAGGAGGGAGGAAGGAGACCGCTAACCCAGGAAGCTGTCAATGAGTAACAAAAAAACCCCAACAAAAACAGGAGGAAGAGGACACTTAAAAGCAAGGGGCTTCCTCCTAAATCTGTTGTCCCCACTCAGAACCTCTTTGTTCTCCTGCAGGGGGCTAATGAGGAAATGCACTCACACCAGAAACATCCTGGCCTCTTCAGGAACCTGTTTAGTAAGGTTCCATGGGACATAGCCCTAGAGGGCAGGGGGGCCCAAGACTTCTGGATGATATTCAAGGATCAGCTGCTACAAGCTCAGGAGTGTTGCATCCCAACTAGAAGGAAGTGCAGCAGGAGGGCCAGGAGACCTCCTTGGATGGATAAGGAGCTGCTGAGGAAATGTGAAGGAAAAAAGAGTCTTATAAAAGGTAGAAGCAAGGTCAGGCGGCCTGGGATGAATACAGGGATGTTGTCTGGGAAGCTAGGGACCACATAAGGAAAGCTAAGGCCCAGTTAGAATTAAACTTGGCTAGGGATGTTAAGGATAACAAGAAGGGATTCTACAGGTCCATTGCAAATAAAAGACAGACCAGGGACTACATAGGCCCCTCTGGAAGTCATCGGGTGAACTGGCTATGCAGGATTTGGAGAAGGCTGAGGTTCTGAACAACTTATTTGCCTCAGTCTTCAACAGGAAAGGCTCTGACTGCACCACCCAAGTCTTGGAATTCAGATGCAGGGACTGTGAGAGTGAAGACATGGGGCCCACTGTAGGAGAGGATCTGGTTCGAGACCATCTTAAGAACCTGAATGTGCACAAGGCCATGGGACCTGACAAAATCCATCCGCGGGTCCTGAAGGAGCTGGGAGAGTGAAGTTGCTAAGCCACCGGCCATCATATTTGAGAGATCATGGCAATCAGGGGAAGTTCCTGAAGACTGGAAAAGGGGAAATATAACCCCCTTTTTCAAGAAGGGGAAAATGGATGACCCAGGGAATTACAGACCAGTCAGTCTCACCTCTGTGCCTGGCAAAATCTTGGAGCAGATTCTCCTGGAAGGCATGCTAAGGCACATGAAAAACAATGAGGTGCTTGGTGACAGCAAGCATGGCTTCACTAAGGGGGAAATCCTGCCTCTCCAATTTGGTGGCCTTCTATGATGGGGCTACAGAACTGATGGACAGGGGTAGAGCAGTTGATGTCATCTACCTGGACTTGTGCAAAGCGTTCAACACTGTCCCACACGACATCCTTGTCTCTAAGTTGGAGAGACATCAATTTGATAGGTGGAGCACTCGGTGGATAAAGAACTGGCTGGATGGCCACATGCAAATAGTTGTGGTCAATGGCTCAGTGTCCAGCTGGAGGCCAGTGACGAGTGGTGTCCCTCAGGGATCAGTGTTGGGACTGGTCCTGTTCAACATCTTTGTCGCTGACATGGACAGTGGGATTGAGTGCGCCCACAGCAAGTTTGCTGATGACACCAAGCTGTGTAGTTTGGTTGATATGCTGGAGGGAAGGAATGCCATCCAGAGGGACCTTAACACACTTGTGAGGTGGGCTGTTAGGGTTGTGAGGCACTGGAATGGGTTGCCCAAGGAATCTGTGAGTGCTCCATCCCTGGCAGTGCTCAAGGCCAGGTTGGATGACACCTTGGGTGGCATGGTTTAGTGTGGGGTGTCCCTGCTTATGGCAGGGGGGTTGGAACTAGATGATCTTAAGGTCCTTTCCAACCCTAACTATTCTATGATTATATGAAGTGTCCTATATTTTTGACTGCCTCTAGGCATCTGTTTACCAAAACTATTCCTTGGGTTTGCCTCTTTAGAAGTATATCAGCCTACTGGCGACAAAACATGAGAGACCTCCTTGCACATTCTTCTTCATTCAGAGCATTCTGAGAATTCTGGGGGAGAGAGAAGTCCTTTCTGCAGGTCTTAGTCATGCCACACCGCAGCAGAGAGGCCTTGGATGTACCCACAGTCATTGATTCCTGATTCGTATGACTGCACAGAGGCTTAGTCTGGATAATGGTGGCTAGGGAGATGTGACTGGGACTGGTGGAGATTTGAGCAATTTGAGAACTGCTGCTGTTAGGGGAGATTGTAATTTGCTGCCTTTAGATGTAGGTGCTCCAAGAGCCCATTCTAATTATGGCATAAGGGTGATTTTCTGCTCCTTTTTATGAGGCAGGGTACAGGGGGAAATCTCTGCAGGGTGAGATCTAGGACAAATGGCCTGCCATCAACATCCCCTATTCACAGAGCAGCAGGGGGTGGAGTCTATCCTCTGATATCCTCTGAACTCTATTATTCAATTTAATTAATTCATTCCAATCTTATAAATTATTATGTCATGAAAACAATTCAGAAATAATTTCTGGGCTTAATTAGCAGGCAGAATATGTACAACTTGTGTACACAGTTCACTACTGTTCATAGCAGAGAAAGTGATGTCATAGCCTCCAGCAATGTCTGTGCTGAACATTTCAGGAACACATTAGAGAAGGGATGGCTCTAGCATGCTTAGTTCAGCCAATAATTGTCTACAGTAAGAGGAGAACAATAGCTTAGTCATGCCTCTTAAACTTGTCACTGATGTAGAAAATATAGACAACGATCAGCTTCCAATATATGGCATGTGCCAAGCCTGGATCAGGGTTTGCAGTCAGCACAAGCATGGATGTGATACAGTTCTGCAAAGTTTGGACATAGCTGCTTGGAATCCAGGCTCTGGTCTCTCAGACTCCCAAAGTACACTGCTGGAAACGGGAAAAATGGAGATGGACCTCCCATTTGAAACAATGCAGCTGTTCTTATGATTTTGATGGAGCTTGACATAGATACTGAAATTAAGGCTTTCCATTATTAGTCCTTTCTTTAAGGCTACAGACACATTTATATTATACTTTTCCCCCTTTCTGTCTAACTCTAGACTGAATGGCTCAGATGAAGTAGGCAAAGAATCATAGAATCTTAGAATCACAGAAGCATGAAATGGTTTGGGTTGGAAAGGACCTTAAGATCATCCAGTTTCAACTCCCTGCCGTGTACACAGATGTCTCACTCTAAGCCGTCACTCAGGACTCTGGCCAACCTGGCCTTGAACACTGCCAGGGATAGAGCATTTACCACTTCCTTGGGCAACTTGTACCAGTGGCTCACCACCCTCACAGTAAAGAACAGCTTCCTTATATCTAACCTGAACTTCCACTGTTTAAGTTTTAGCCCATTCCCCCTTATCCTATTCAAAATGACTACTTGAAATGCTTACTTGGTGTGTCCTGCATAGTATTCACATTCAAGGATTGAGTTGTTCAGTGCTATCAGGGATAAAACTCTTTCAGGCAGAAGTTTCAATACCTTCAAATTTCAATCTATTAAAATTATTTGCTGAAGGTCTTCTGGTGTCTTCAGAAAAAGGTGGTAACTGCATAAGAGTTTCAACAAAATGCTGATTCTTGGCCCAGTGTTTTCCATTGTGGCAGATGAGAGCATTCACAGCTGTACTTGACCTTCAGAATGACCTATTCCTCTGTAGCTCAGGAAATCCCTTGACAAGCTGTTCCAGTAAGGGGCTGGGAATGACAACAGCAGCCAAAGGGGAGGAGAGCTATAGAAAGGTGAGGCAGGGAGTACTCTGCAACAGCCCTGAAGGGTCACCGAACATGAAGTGTGATTTATGTCACTGTGTTAAAATTATCTCCCCATGGGATGGCTGTCTCCTGGCATACAGACATTATTGCTATGGAGGGGACAGCCTACTCTAAATCCTCAAGTGGGGGAGGTTAAAATAGAATAGATCATAGTCTAAAACTGAGGTTAAAATAGAATAGATCATACTGTAAGGCTTCCAGTCCTAAAAATCATTTATTTTCAAAGGTTTGTCCTCATCTGTCCAGCATATTCCCGCTATACATTTGCCTGGGGCAACAGCTCCTGTGAGATGTTGGGGCTGTTCAGCCTGGAGAAGAGAAGGCTGCTTGGAGAGCTCATAGCAGCCTTCCAGTATCTGAAGGGGGGCCTGTAGGGATGCTGGGGAGGGACTTTTCATTAGGGACTGTAGTGACAGGACAAAGGGTAACGAGTTCAAACTTAAACAGGAGAAGTTTAGATTGGATCTAAGGAAGAAATTCTTTCCTGTTAGGGTGGTGAGATGCTGGAATGGGTTGCCCACAGGGAGGTTGTGAGTGCTCCATCCCTGGCAGTGTTCAAGGCTAGGTTGGATGAAGCCTTGTGTGGCACGGTTTAGTGTGAGGTGTCCCTGCTTATGGCAGGGGGGTTGGAACTCGATGATCTTAAGGTCCTTTCCAACCATAACTATTCTATTATTCTATGATTCTATGATCTAATTCCAGCCCCCATGCCATGGGGTTTTCCTTATATTTTGGTCATCAGTTCCTCTTATATTGCATACACAGTTGTTTTATTAGTTATAGTGGATTATAATTTAAGAATACTTCCCTGATGAGCAGTTTGAACAAAATCTACTGGGATGATAACATTTAAATCTCTTGTGATGCTACAGAGTTCAGTTGAAGTAAACCTCATTAAATAGACTATAATTGAAATCATTCTTACTGGAGGACAAACTTCTGGATCCAACATTTATACTTGATTAACAGCAAAAATCTTGGGTCATTGTTTTATAGGATTGTGTATGATGAACATGATAGGTGAGGTTTTTGCTTGTGCCTGTTTTCAAGTTATGAGGACATTTATAGTAGTGAAAAAGATTGTTATTTTTTTGTAGGTTATAAAAAACAAATAAAGTAAAATAATTGCAGACTACAGAAAAAAAAAGACTAATGGGATAAGTGCAGATTAAGCAACTAGAGGTCTATTATGCCCCAGCTGAAGTGTGAGAGGGAAAGTACCATTTCCAGAGCTAATTTAAGTCCAAATTCTCTATTGGTAGAAAAAAGTGCATAACATTTTCAGAGGTCTGTGGAGCTCCTGACTATACGCCAGCAAATACTTTTCCTTAGTGTATCTGCAAAAACCATCAGCAGCAGAAGAACTTCAGGAAGTTTCAAACAGATTTACTGTCCCTGCAACAATTGCTGCTGGTGCATATCAATGTGGCTGATTCAGAGCTATAGCTTTTTCCTCCCAACAGCAGCCAGATCACAGCAGGCTTTATACATGTGCATGCAGTGTAAAAGCTGAAGGGAAAGGCAATGCCTGTTTTATTAAACTCAAGGTTCATAGTCAGGATGGGCTTCTAATGACTCTGCAAATAAGAGTTACATGTGGCTTTAGGTTTCAGGTTCATCTAGCTTTTCTGTGAATTTTGTAACAGTTTGGACTGTGGTTTATCATCTTAGCTAATTTTTGGCTGGTTTATGTCCTTAACATTACTAGATAAAGTTCTGTTGTACTTCTGGTTTTCACAGTGTATATAGTGATAGCAATCTGGTTTTCACAGTGTATATAGTGATAGCAATCTACTATGAGACAGTATTGTTGGTAACCTAAATTGGCTTTTCCCCATTGAATTTATTTTCTTTAAAATGACTTTGCACCAGTTGAGAAGTTTGCCCACTGATTTTGCTCAATAAGTATGTAAACCAGACATGAACTAATGGAGTTAGAAGAAAGTTCTTTCGAATGACATTTAAATAATGGTTTATCAGAAAAAGAAAAATTTGCTTCAATTATTGCTGTCCTACTTCATACTTTAGAGCTTTAATGTTTAAATATACACCCATTTTATTCATTTGTGAGTAAAGACAGTCTCCTTCCAGACTTCTCATTAATGTTGATTCTTACAGTATTCCCACATCAACAGCTCTTTATCAGAGTTTTATAGTACCCATGTCCCACTTTCTGTTCAGTAATCGCATTTATTCTTTGAGATTATCTTTTCACTCAGGATTATTTTGTGTCTGGTTTTTGACTTGTTTACAAGGATGTCCTTAGCTACATATATGTTCATGTAAGCTTTTGGATGAACTTTTCAGGCAATCCTCCTGGGGCTAGAATTCACCACACCTTTTTGCTGAGTGGTGTCCTCCTTTGCAATCACTGCCAACTCCTCACATGTTTTAAGCTTGTCATGGGTCATGTTACACTAGCTAAGGTCAGTCCCAGAAATTACTCGTACGCCATTACTCACAATGTTAACCCGCTGCTGTTGTATAAAAATGGCAATCGTATCTTTGCTGTTGAAAGAAACAGTATAAATAAAACACCACTCATCAATGAATCATTAAAAATAATCTAATAGTGACTTTAGATCACATAGATATTTTGTGTTGTACTCTTTTGTGATAAAATGGAAGAGAATAATAGAAGTCACTCATAAACTGGAAACAAATGTTTTCCATTGCAGACAAAGAAGGAAACTGTTTTTCTTTGGCTGCACCCACTGAACAAATGTTTCATTGAATCACAAATTGTCCCTACTCTAAGAATTTTTTTGGGAGGACATGAAAAACAGGATATCAGTATCTTATCACTAAAAGACTGAAGTGCTCAGAGCTTATATTGGCACAAGATCTGATTTGTGAGAGCACAGCAACCTGCAGAGAAAGGCTCTGACCTGGCCTTGAATTCTGGCTTGTTTGGATTGTGAACCCAAGCACATAACGTCACTAAAAAGTCCTGGGCTATCCTTTCTGACATCTTGATTGATCCATGGAGTCTCAGGTTGTACAAGCTGCCTGTTTATAAACAACTGAACAGAGCCTCTAGTCTTACAAAGAGTGCTGTATGAATCATATTATTATCCAGGGTCAAGGATAAATAAAAACATTGCACCTTGAGCCTAATAAATTTAGACTCTCAATAGCACCCTGACTTAAGAACAGACACTATGCTGAAAATAGTGTGATCTGTCATTATTAGCAGTTCTCCCACTTCCTCTGAGATACAGAGATGTAAAACAGAGGATACTGAAGCTGACTGTTGAGCTGTACTGGCAAAGCTCTTAGAATTTGACAGATCTTTTGTTTTTAAAACCTGTTTGTAAAATCCAAGGGTTCTTTAGAAGGTTTATTTTCCCCTCAAGGAGTCTAAGCAAATGGTGCCAACAGGCCAGCTGTCAAGCCCCAGTATTATATGTGTGTGTAGAGGGGAGCTGGATTAATGAAAAAGTTCGTAAGAAAGCATTTCATTGTTGAGATTTCCAAGTGGTTTGTGTGAATAATAAAGGGGTGGGGAGAAATCATTTGAAATGATTGATATCTCAAGCTGGTTTCTCAAATTTGTCTTAACTAATTCTAAGACATGCCATACAGCTATGGCTTTGTGTTAAAGGAGATTACTAACTCTTATGGACTCCAGAATGGGTAATGAATTGACTGTATGCCATTATCAATCTCTAAAAAGATAAAAAATAACAATAAACACATTTAAAAATCTAGAGGAGTACATAGTATCCATTAATATGGATCTCATTAACCCCAAATAGAAAAGGGCAGATAGGATTTTGAATGCTAATGAGTCACTGGAGAAGAGGAAATTTAAATGAGGTGGATTAAAAGGACAAACTATCTAGAACATCTGCTAATTTACCAGTCTTAAAATAAACCTATGATAATAGCAGCATGTGCAGTCAAATCTGCCAAGTATCGGTTATTTATTAAGTGTAGTTGAACATTTTGGATTATTCCTTTACAAGAAATGGATATTTTCCAAAAAAGTCATTTGATTGAGGATCAGACAACCTCCCCCATTTATCTAATCCTTTTGCCTTTCACTCACTGAGATCTTAAAATGAGGGTGGCAGTAATTGAACTATTGCTTATCTAGTTGTAATAATTTGTTCATTTCTCTAAAGTAAAACAATTTCTTCACCCAATCTGCTACATAACCTCCTCCTCTGTAAGACAGAACATTAAGACTTTACTACACAGTGTTGTCTTCAGCCATTCCTGTGATGTTTGACCAGCAACTTCCAAAACACTGGCTCTCATCTTCCTGAAGGCAGGAATAATCCCAGGCACCAACATGAGCTGAGAATGGCCAGGTGGAAAGCAGCTTTGCAGAAAAAGGGGTTCTAGTTATCAGCAAGTCGACCATGCACCAGCACTGTGCCCTTGTGACAAAGGCTGATGGTACCTTGGGCTGCAATAGCCAGATGGAGGGAGATGATTGTTCACCTCTGTTCACCATTGACAAGACATGTCTGAGGTGCTAGATTCTATTCTGTGCTCCCTGGTACAAGGCAGAGATGGACTCACTGGAGCCAGTCCAGCAAAAGGTTATGAAAAATGTTAAGGTGCTGGAGTCTGAAAGAGCTGAAATGAATGTTTAGCCTGGAGAGAAGGCGGCTCAGGGGAATCTTATCAGTGTGTATAAATATCTGAAGGGGAAAGGGGACTGAGAAGAAGAGGGAGCCAGACTCTTCCCAGTGGTGTCCAATGAATAGACGAGAGGCCATGAGCACACTGAAATACAGGAAATTCCATTTAAACATAAGAAAAAGCACAGGGCATGGTCGGACATTGGAACAAAAGCTCAGAGAAGCTGTGGAGTCTCCATCCTTGGAGATATTCAAACCCTTAGTAGACACAGGCCCAAGCAACCTATTTTGAGCAGGGTTTTAGATAAGATGACCCCCAGAAGTCCCTTCTGACCTCAAGCAATTCTGCGAGGTCTGTGATTCTTATAGTTTCACTAACAAAAGATACATGTGATCCTTTAAATACTGGAAGAGAAAAACATTCTTCTCTATGCTTCCAATATGACGGCAAAATGTTTTTCCAGTGTGATTCATCAGTTTGCACAGGAATGCCAGATTTTCAATAAACGGCTCCTGCAGACAGTTAGGCAGTTAAGTAGCCAGATACATTTATAAAAATGCTGAGCTTGTCTCTCTTAAGTGCTAAGAAAATCAGACCAGTATTGGATTTGCACCCAGGAATCCAAAGTGCATCAGGTGGTTCCTTCACTATTTAACTCTTGTGCATTTCTACACAAATTGCTTCTCTGGTCCTATTTCATGTCCTGAGACTCATGCAGTCATCTACATCACTGAAACTAAATGGATTTTTTTTTTTTTCAGCTTTCTTCAAGCAAAAGGAAAAGGGGCAAAATCAGAATTTGAATGTAGAAGAAGAAAAAATGGCTCTGGAGAAAGAATTATGTGCTCTGAAGTGGAATTTGGATTCTGAAAAACATGTTTATTAACTAGGGCCAGGTGACAAATCCTTACTGGCTCTTCTTTCCAAGGTGTCTTCATTGTATTGCTATAAATTTATAATACCTTCTCCTGTTTATTTGCTTTTTGTCAGGACTGAGCAGTTTTTCATTAATTGTGATCAAGAAAAATGAAAGTTCCTTCAAATATGTTTTGGAGATGAGCCATTGGTGTTAGGATCCTGGTTGGAAAGGACATCAAGATCATCTAGTTTCAACATCTCTGCCATAAGCAGGGACACCTCACACTAAACTGTGCCACCCAAGGCTTCATCTAACCTCGCCTTGAACACTGCCAGGGATGGAGCACTCACAACTTCCTTGGGCAAACCATTCCAGTGCCTCACCACCCTAACAGGAAAGAATTTCTCCCTTATATCCAATTCACACCTCCCCTGTTTAAGTTTGAACCCGTTCCCCCTTGTCCTTCACTATAGTCCTTAATGAAGAGTCCCTCCCCAGCATCCCTATAGGCCCCCTTCAGATATTGGAAGGCTGCTATGAGGTTTCCACACAACCTTTTCTTCTCCAGGCTAAACAGTCCCAACTTTCTCAGCCCTTTCTTTTGAAATGCGACCACCAGAAAGATATCAGTCAGCATTTGTGCCATACCTTAATGGTTAGAGCACAGTCTGCAGAATTCAGAGTTGGGTTTCATTTTCTGTTCAGCCTGAAAGGGTCCAAATTCAGAAATTCTCCATCCTAGGGAAGTTCCTTAACTGTGAGAATGAGCTGAGAACAGATAGGCATTCTTGTATCCCTCCTCTTAGCTCTATGCTATTAAGCAAAGGAATGAAAGATTTATGAGATTAGCAAGCAAAACACTGGAAGTTTAGTCTTTCAGCTGAAAATGAAAAATTTTATTTTGTTTCCTGCCTTGGTCCCTGTTTAAGGATTTTACATTAAGCAGTTGTTAAATGGAATACAGAAATCAGAGCCCAAAGCACCATGAGATGTTCATTCAGCAGGGGTGGATCCTTTTTTTGAAGCACATTTGAAAAGAAGGTTATGATGCCTGTACAAGGATTATTTTTCTTCCTAGAAAGTAAGAAACCTGGTTCCAGATCTGATTTAGCATTAGGGATTCAAAACTCCTTCCAGAAGAATGCCTTTCCTACAAAGGCAGATCAGCTATTTTGGAAGGGTTAACAATTGTTTTCCAGTTGGCCCACTGTGCAATTCACAGGCCAAAGGCAAGCAAAAGCAAAATGGAAGTTACTTTGTATTTCAGCATGTTGGGGCATAGTGAAGACCTGGTTTCTTGACTCTTCTTTGTGCTTCATTCCTTTTTTTAATATTCCAATGACTGTTTAATGTAAAGCACGTAAACAGCTAACAGAGGAGGAAATTGAACTCAGATGTAAGTTGGAATCTCTGAGGTGAAAGAAAGTGTGAAACCGTACAGTTCTCCCTCTTGCTGGAGAGTTGTCTGAATACTCAGCTGTTATGAAAACACTGGTATAATGCTGGCATGGCACGATTTAAAAGAGGTGTGACTGATTTATTCACACACACCCCGATAAATTTTACATAGAGGTTAGACTTCAAGTGAATCCTAGCTGTGACAAAGACCACAGACTGGATAGTCAGCAAGCATTCAAGTCCATGCCTGTAAATGGTGTTTTTGACAGGCTGCTCCTGGGTATCTTTTATTGTGTAGGTACTGGATTAATCTAATGAGGCACCTCATTCTTCCATGTTCTGTATACCCAGGGAACTATGATCTCACTCCTGTGGACAGGACAACTAGCAGTCAGGCAATGTGATGCCTAACTTGGAAGTGTCTCATCCCTTCATCAGCCCAGGATCCATACTCTGCATCTGTTTTCTCACCTGGGGGATGACTAAACATACTTATCTGTGTTTTTTTAATATATTTGCACAGTTCTAAGAAGATTTCTAAGTGCTGATTTACAGCAAAAATATTTTCTAATCCCAGTGTAAATCTCCTGGTCCTGTTTAACATGCATAACATACATTTATATGCTATAATTCTTTTTGCATTAAATAATACAACTACAACAAGAGCTACAGCTGCAATACATCGTACAAGGCAAAGCAAAAAACAAACCAAAAAGAATTTTATGTGCTGTACCATTAGCAAATCACTGATTCTCTGTCCAGGTTGAGGCAGGCATCTCAAGAGGGGAAAAATATTTCTAGAATGACAGTAAATTAGGTCAGCTGTAAACATGCAGCAACAAATTCCTGGATTAGAAGAAAATGGGTCTTCTGCTGCAGAAATCAGCCAAGGTAGTTGGGAAAACTATTTGAATGCAGCCAGAAAATATCCCAAATGGCATCAGAATCTAATAAATGCAGACACAGTTTTTAATCCTGTTTTCATTGTTCTGCGTATGTGAAGTAGAAAAGGATTTAAAAGGAAATTGATGTGCAACAGAAATGAGGGTGCCTTGAAAGTACATCTCTCCGAGAACCTGGTTTTACATTGCATGCTTGCCAGATGGTTATCTCCTTGTTGAGCTGAAAACAGTCCATCTAAGACATATCAACGTATCACACGTAGTGCTTAAACCAAACACAGCTTCAGGGTGATAAACTAAAACTCTGTTGACTATTCAGCTGGTTTAAATCAGTATAGATCCATTGATGTCAATGGGCTTTGGCCAAATTGCGTGAGCTGAGAATCCAGTTCTGTGTGTTAGCATTTAATACAAGCCCAGCTTCGACTCACTGCATATTAAGGTGTGGGATTGAGAAGATGTTTCTAAGAAACCCACTCTATGCCCTTTATGTCAGACCATTTTGGTGTCAGAGTGATTCAGGAGCAGCCCCTGGTTGGGACACTTCTGCTGGCTACCTCAGTGGGACACCTTTTAAGACAGTAGCACAGGGAAAGCCTCACAGGAAAACAGTGTAAGGAGGTGGAAAAAATGAACGGAAGAACAGTCAGGAAGTTACAGAAGAAAAGCTGGATGCTATTGTAAGGTTTGCCACAAAGCTTCCTGTAAAGAGTAAACAAATATACTTGTTTTCAAACTATTACCTTGTGCTTTTCCTAAGTCATTAACTTTTGAGTCTCAGTGTTTGACTTTCCATCTGAGTCACTACAAAGAATCTTAAAGCCATCCATTAATTAATTAATTCATTCATTCTTCTATGCTATTGCCTCTGTAGGAGCACCAGAGCAGGTCTACAATGTGTTGCAATGTCTTTTTGGATGTCCAAACTCTATCACAATTATTTTTTCATTCTTGGGGGAAAAAACGAAACAAATCCAGACACAGATTTGTAAGCTCTTCCTTCTGAAGAAAGATGTCTGATGTGGCTGATGTCTGGATTCACAGAATGCTGTTAAATAGCTATCCCCATCTCTGGATATCTGAACAAACTATCTGATTCATGCTATTTTTTTTCCACATTTACAAGGAGCATTTGTGATCACAGAACAGATCTATTTATTGCATAAGCTTTTCCTTCAAAACAGACCCCTTTTTTATAGATCTTTCTCTGTCTTTCCATTCATTTTATTGTTTTCTTTCAGTTCCCAGTATCAGTGTGTTTTGTGGGTCACTATTCCTCTTTGTTGCCTCCATTTTCTTCTTCAGATGAATGAAACAAAACAGATGGACCCAAAAAATAGTGCAGAAAGGGAATTTTTTTTATGTCATGCATAATTTTTTTCTGAGATGCATGACCAATAAACAAGGGGCTTCATCCTAAACCCATTTCAATTTATTTCACCCTTCCAGTGAGAAAAATATCAACTGTCTGCTTCCCTCTGGGAAATTCTGAAGGCAAATAAGTAATTATTTATATCTTCCTCATCAGAAATCAGTCTGGTTATGTTCTTTTTTCTTGCATTTTATTTCAGAATGTTGAATGAAACTCCGTTTGGGTGGGACTGTTCAATTACCTCACATATACAATTTCATGACAGATTTTCATAATCTTCTGTTAGTTGTAGTTATTTGGTAAAAATTTACATTAACTTACTATCTTTATCTTAAATTCTGTCATTTTTTCAGCACAAACATTAATCTGTGTGATGATTTTAAGTGACCAAAAAGTATCCATTGTCTATTATCCAGAAATATTTGAGATTAGGAATGCTGTCTTCAATAGATAGATAGAGACAATGCTGAGAGATGGAAAATGACCTCAGGATTTATACCAAGCAGTACTGCAGTCTGATCCTTTTCTGTTGTGATTGCTATCAGCAGTGCAATATCCAGTTCTAACATGCACAGTTCACATTAAAGATGGTGGGAGCTATTATAGAAGAGGCTGCCATAATAACACGTATTACCCCAATGTGTTTGACATATGCACAGCCATGGAAGAATGCTCTCTCACAATATCTCACCAGGTTGTCTTCAAGTACTCAGAAAAAGCCCAACTAGTCAGTCTATGTGAACAAATACATCTCTGTTGATAGGATTTTTTCTTGGCTGAAAATCTGGTCCTCAGGCTGCTACAGGTGTCACACTTGCCTTTGAAACAGCTCCCATTTGTATAGTGCTTCTAATAAACCTGGGAAAAAGAGACAGAGACAAAAGATGAAAATTAAACCAAACATCTTCAAACTTAAAATTTGGATTTTGACTCTTTTAACATGACTCAAGGTCACTGGAAAGGTAAAGATGAGAATTCAAGCTTCTACAAAGGAAAGTTTGTCTTGTGTAAAACTCTTGAGACTTTTCTATACTCCCACATTTTACATCCTGCATAGCACACCCTTTTCTCCAAAACAAATTTCAGTAGAGAGGAAAAGTATCTTCTACATCTGCATATTACTTTGCTTATAGTATTCTGATATTTCATACATGAGATTCTGCCTTCTGTTGGATATGCCTCCCGGGAAATCAATGAAATTTGCACTGGATAATTACCAGAATATGACCATGAGTTTACCCCCAAATTACTTCCGGAAAACATGCATTTAGAGAAGAAGATATGTTAAGATACAGAAAAAGAAAATGTTTGCAAATCTACTTTTTTCCAACAGCTACATATTACATATTGAAATATGCTTGAGCTGTTTTAATGTTTTGTTGTGAGGTGATATGCACTGGTAGTTTGTAAGGGAAGAGAAGGTAAGAGGAAAGACATGCCAAACATATGTAGAAATAAAAACATTTGTAGACTAGAGTTTCCTTATTTTTTTAGCATCAGTCCTAGAAAAATATGTATTTTGGCTATCAGGCTTTGCTTCAACATACTTCTAGGGCAACCTTCAGTATGATCATGAACAGCCCAATACAAGCTGCTATAATGCTACTGATCATACCGGTTTACATCTCTGTTGAATCTGGACCATGCTAACTACATTACTGTGTAATTAGTAAAAGTGTAAATTAAGCAAACTGAATAGCAAGTTGAGCCAGAGGAAGAAATGTAAAAAAAGTCTAGCACCAGGTTGAAAGATTTGAATTAGTGTCAGTTTTCTGCTTTAACAACTGGAAACAAGATTGATTTCTCACTTCCTCAAAACATAGTGGATTTTTTCACTTAATCTCATATGCTATTAAAATTTATAAGCCATATTAAGTATTTAATTCTGTAATGTATATAACAGCACACAAGTGTAATTTCTTTGTGAATCACAAGGAAAGAAAAAGGTTATTTTTAATTAACTCGAATTCACGTATTTGTATATGTTTTTATACAACTGTCGAACACATATTGCTTTGAAACTCCCGTATTCTGTCATTTCTTCCTTAATAGACAGACATTTTCAAATAATCTATCTTGTACTTTAATCATGTCAGTTTCTACTTTCAAGAATGTGCACTCGCTGGAGAGGAAAATTGGATTTTCTGTGAGTGACTGTACTTACCTGAATACTTTTCTGAAAAAATACACCATCAGAAGAAATGCAAACATCTGGGGGAAATGGGTTTCTTGGCTTGCATGCCTGAGGGCATATCCTATTGTCAGGCATCCAGGTGTGGTTTATAATGCAGTGCTGAGCAAAAGCTACTGTGCAGGTCCATATGTGTCACAAATCATATCAGAGATCAAACCTGGTCCCTAACTGCTAAGCTGTGTTTTCACTAACACCCACAGTCCACACTTTCTATCTGGCTATTATGAATTTTAGTGGTGATATAATTTTCCAAAAGTCCCAGTGGAATTTATAATGATTTGGACTATTATATCATTCTGAAAATATGACCTTTTCTTTGTGAGATTATGTTGCTTTCTTAACTCTTTGCACCATGAGTTTTATATTTCTGATGAGTGTACAGTTAAAAATAAACTCCGAAAGAGAAAGAAATTTTAAAAATACAAGTTTAAGGATATATTAATATACCTGAGATGTCCAGAAGCCTGAGACCGAGTTTTTGCTCTGAGTACTGTGCCTCTGTATCTTTGATGAAGCTCTTGGATCATGTGTTTTTTAGGTTGTGACACTTAAAAAAAATACCAGCTGATACTAAAGTTATATGGTTATTGCTTTGATAGCATGAAAATAGGAATGCAAGTGTTTTGAGGTGTCCACTTAAAAACTATTGGAGACACAGAAATATGATCTAAGTGATATATAGAGTTGGCCCAGTACTAAATACGGTTTTCTCCAATCATTTAGGAGTTTCCTGCCAAGGGTTAACTAAAGATAATATGACATGCAAATGCAAATGCAAATGCAAATTCAGTGAGTGAGGACTGGAATTATCAGCTTTCCCTGGGCAAGAATTAGGGTGAATTATTAAAGTGATAAACGATCCCTCTGTGTTGTTCATAATCCCAAACTCAACAGCAAAGTATTCAAAGGGTTAACATTCCAAACCAAAAAGAAACTTCAGCTGCTCCAGAGAAATATAATTATGTCATACTTGCAGTTGTTCAGAAGACCTCAAGCATGGAGATAATATAAGTAAAGGAGAATGAGTCAGATCTTCAGCTAAAGTGAATCAGTGCTATTGCATAAGACTGATTAGATTAGCCAATTAACAACACATGGTGTTATACTCAAGAGACTAATAATCAGAAATGATTAAGGAACACGGAATTATACCTTTAAGACTGGTTTTCATCTCACACAGTTTTGATGTAGAGGTCCATATATGACTAAGTAAGCTTACAAATGGTTTTAAGAATAAGGTAAGTTTCATAGCACATGTTTTCTTCCTTTGATTATCCAACAGTTTCTGTGCACCTAGCATAAGTTTATCTTTTAGACCATTGTAAACAAAGTGAGATAAGTTATCTCCCAAACGTATTAAATCTATGAGAGACCTATGAAATGGATTGGTAGCCTAAATCCAGTGTCTATGAAAAGGTACCAAAACTAGGAGAAAAATACATTCTGCAAGGCAAGAGAAGAGAGGAAAGAAGAACTAGTTAAGCTCTTCCCAAAACTGGCATTGTCCAAAACTTGAGTCATTCAAAAGAAGGAAAATCTAAAATTTAAGTTGGGAAGTGTATGTTTACTTTTATTTAAAATGTTTTCCTTGTTTAAGTTATTGTTAAAGCTTTTTCCTTCTATTTTTTTTTCTTCTATTTCCAAGCAAAAATATCTTGGTGTGGTTTTATTTCATTGAGAGAACCTTGTAAAGGAATATTCTGATATTTTAAAAATTTACCCCTATTTTCTCTAAATTCCTTCTCCTTTTTCCACTTTCACCCTCCTCTATGCCTTTTCCCCCTTTCTCTTATTGTTGATAAGCTGCAGTAAGAAAAAGAGGTTATTTTAACAAACCTATATATTTGAACTCAGCAGAAGCTCCGTAATTGGAGTGATTGTTACTTATTTTTTTTTTTTAAATAATAATAAATCCAAGTTAAACTACAACCATGGAGAGCAGTAAAGAAAAATCCGAGAACTGTGAATACACACAGAGAATGTATTGAATCAGTGTTGTCATACAGGCTGAGAAAGTTGGAGCTGTTCAGCCTGCAGAAGAGAAGGCTGCATGGAGAGCTCATAGCAGCCTTCCAGTATCTGAAGGGGGCCTATAGGGATGCTGGGGAGGGACTCTTCATTAGGGACTGTAGTGACAGAACAAGGGGTAACGGATTAAAACTGAAACAGGGGAGGTTTAGATTGGATCTAAGGAAGAAATTCTTTCCTGTTAGGGTGGTGAGATGCTGGAATGGGTTGCCCACAGGGAGGTTGTGAGTGCTCCATCCCTGGCAGTGTTCAAGGCCAGGTTGGATGAAGCCTTGTGTGGCACGGTTTAGTGTGGGGTGTCCCTGCTTATGGCAGGGGGTTTGGAACTGGATGATCTTAAGGTCCTTCCCAACCCTAACTATTCTATGACTCTATAATGTAATTTTTTATTCTTTTTTTAATTAAAAAAAAGAAAAATGGTGCAGATGAGCTCTCTTTTGCCTAGAAGTCTGGCATGTTTAGAGGAAGAGATCCAGCCCTGATACCCCTGTCCCCTGGAATAGGTTACTGGCTGCTGCCATGACCTGAGCTAGATAACTTAGAGGTTGTTCTGAGGTCTCTAGACTATATTGCTGTCCATTATGCAGGCCTCTTTTAAAATAGATCTATATGTATGTGCATTGCAAGCACTTTTCCAGATTAGATTACTTTTTTTTTTTTTTCTCTCTAAGTTACTTAGAACAATTTGCCAGTTAAAGGAGTGTTTGTTAGTTGCTTTATAAAGTTTATTCCCTGTCACCATCTGGCTGTTCCTGGAAAAAATATATTTAGTCCAGTTTTGTCCATGCCATACATATTGGGTCTTTTGAAAAACCTGATAACCAGATTTTTTGACAAACTGGAACATTTCCAAGACAGCCGTTTCAAGTTTCTTGGTAAATAGTCTGCACATTGTACATGTTTGTGAAATATACATTATTTACATTATAAAGTCTTCTGATCTTCCATAAATCTCAGTTCACAGAGTACAGTTTAATGCACTGTGTCCTACTTCTTAGAAGCTGGCCTATTCATCTCCAATATGCCACACATGTAGCCATATGAAAAAAGGTTCATGAGAGATGTCTTTGAACTGTAGCCATTGGACATCAGATAGACCTGCTTTTCAAAGTGAGAAATAGAAATCATTACTGTTTATTTTCTCTGTGAAAGAAATGCAGTGCTTTGTTTAGAGCCTATCCTGATGTGAATCTTGACTTCAATCAGTCGTCACTGAGGGACATTTTTTTAATAAACAGAAGGGAAAAAGAAGGTAAAATACTGCTTTTGTATATGATTTGAAGTTTTGGGGAGTGGAGGTTTTGTTTGTATTTTGTTGGTTTAGGTTTTTAGTTATGCTACTTGGCTGTAACACTGTAAAGAGAAATGTGCTTATGTCACCCTAGTGCTAATTTAAAGCATGCTGGTAGTTACAGACAAACCAAAGTAGCTCTGCCTCCCTTAAACCTGGACAGAATAAGATTACAAGCCAGCTCATGTCTGAAAGCTGCCTAGCTGCATGCATATTAGTCTGAGTTGGTAATCCCTGAACGTAAAGATTTGACTGTCAGCTTTCCTGATTTCACAGTATAGGCATACTTGGATAGAGTCCTGTTCTGCAGAACTTGTCTCTCCAGGCAAGGATCAGTTTTACCATGCAAATGTCTATCTTCACCAAACTGTAGGGAGCTATAATAAAATTATTCTTCTTCCACCATAAGACTAGACAGTATCTCAGAGGAACATCTGTGAACAGGACCAGAAACTGAAGCCAAATCTCCTGCAGACTCCTTAACTCTTGTCACACACACAGAATCACACACAGAATCACCAGGTTGGAAAGGACCTCTAAGATCATCAAGTCCAACCCATGCCCTACACCT